>CAUYRH010053113.1:0-19968 GCA_963574655.1 Perodicticus potto
GTGATCCCATCTCAGGGTGGGCAAGGGACTTGAAGAGAAACTTCTCTGAAGAAGACAGGCACATGGCCTACAGACACATGAAAAAATGCTCATCATCCTTAATCATCAGAGAAATGCAAATCAAAACTACTTTGAGATATATTCTAACTCCAGTAAGATTAGCCCACATGACAAAATCCCAAAACCAGCGATGTTGGTGTGGATATGGAGAAAAGGGAACACTTCTACATTGCTAGTGGGAATGCAAACTAATACGTTCCTTTTGGAAAGATGTTTGGAGAATACTTAGAGATCTAAAAATAGACCTGCTATTCAGTCCTACAATTCCTCTACTAGGCATATATCCAGAAGACCAAAAATCACATTATAACAAAGATATATGTACCAGAATGTTTATTGCAGCCCAATTCATAATTGCTAAGTCATGGGAGAAGCCCAAGTGTCCATCAACCCACAAATGGATTAATAAATTGTGGTACATTCTGAGGTTGACCTTCAAAGTTATGTAGTGGAAAAGAGCTGAAGGGTGGGGACTGGGCACTGCAGCTGTTTGTATCTTTTCACAGTCGAGATTTAAATCTAAGAGTGTGGTTTCTTAGGATAGGGTAGAGGTTGGCTAATATCAAAACAGAGCTAGCCTATGCTATCTCACCAAGTAGGTCCTCAGAGTCTCCAGACAAAACTCTGAAAGGGGTCTTTGTAAGGTTGTAGGAGATAAACCACAATTACAAAGCCTAGAGCTTTGGTAAGGGGCTATCTCTACTACCTGGAAACCCCTGGCAACTCAATCTCACCCTATCAGTTCTAATACAAAACAGTGGAAAATAAATATGGTGTGGACCCAACAGAAATGGAACTCAATCTCACTCTATCAGTTCTAATACAAACAGTGGGAAATAAATATGGTGTGGACCCAACTTGTACTTTCTCTCAGACCATGGAATAAAAGTTCAGCTCAACAGTAACAGGAATCTCCATACTCAAACAAAGTCATGGAAGTTAAATAATCTTAAATTAACTGATAGCTGGATCAAAGATGAGATTAAGAAGGAAATCACCAAATTTTTGGAACTAAATGATATGAAGACACAAATTATCAACAACATGATGAACCAAAGTAGATCAACACCCCCCCCACCAAGAAATGACAAAGGAGATACAACTGAAGATGTCATGCATAGACAAATGGCAGCAATGTCAGAAATTGAATTCAGAATATGGGTAGCAAATAAGATAAATAGAACAGAAGAAAAGATATAAATTGAATTCCAAAGAGTAGTTCTAAACTTATCTTAAGAAATTAATGAATTCAAAGCACAAGTCACCAAAGATATAGACATACTGAGAAAAGAGATAGCAGAGCTCAAGGAAACAAAAAAGTTAGTTGAGGAGTGCCAAAATCCAATATAATCCCTCAGTAATAGAGTTGATCAGGCAGAAGAAAGGATCTCTGAAACTGAGGACAAAGCTTTTGAATGTTCCCAAACACTCAAAGAGGCAGACAAATGGAGAGCAAAAACTGATCATTCCTTTAGAGAGTTGTGGGAACATGACAAAAGATCAAACATTTGTCTTATAGAAATTCCCAAAGGAGAAAAGGATGGTCCTAAAGGTACAGATGCTCTACTCCAAGAGATTTTGGAGGAGAATTTCCCAAACATTGCAAGAGATACAGATCTTCAGTTAACAGACAGTTTCAGAACCCCAGCAAGACTCAATCCAAATAAAGCATCTCCTAGACACATTGTGATTAACTTTGCCAAAGTTAAGATGAAGGAGAAAATTCTGCAAGCAGCCAGACATAAGAAGAGCATCATCTACAAAGGGAGAAATATCAGAATAACTGCAGATCTCTCAACCAAAATGTTTCAAGCCAGAACAAGATGGTCATCAAACTTCAGGCTCCTAAAACAAAATAACTTCCAGTCCAGGATCCTCTATCTAGCTAAACTCAGTTTCATTCGTGATGGAGAATCAAATACTTTAATGATGTAGACATGTTGAAGAAATTTGCCATAACTAAACCAGCTCTCCAGGATGTTCTCAGACCCATCCTCCACAACAACCAGAACAATGCTCTACCTCCAAAGTAAACTCACCCAGAAATTTTTGAACAAAACCCAACTTCCACAGTGGTGAAAGGACTAAAATTGTCCACTTGACATCTGAAAATCATGACACCCAAAACACAACCAGGCTTATCAACTCTCTCAATTAATGTGAATGTTTTAAATTTTCCTCTAAAGAGGCACAGGCTGGCTGACTAGATACATAAACTCAGACCTGATATCTTCTGTATACAAGAATCTCACCTTACCTTAAAGGATAAAAATAGACTCAGGGTAAAGGGATGGGCTTATATAATACAGGCAAATGGAAACCAGAAAAAAGCAGGGGTTGCAATTTCAGTAGGACATATCATTGGCTTTAAACCAACAAAGATAAAGAAAGATAAGGAAGGTCACTACATATTTATCAAGGGAAACACCCAACATGAAGAGATTTCGATAATTAACATTTATGCACTCTACCAGAATGCTCCTCAATTCATAAAGCAGACCCTAATGGATATGAACAACTTGATATCTTCCTGCACTATAATAGTTGAGATTTTAACACCCCTTTGACAGTTTTGGATAGGTCCTCCAAGAAGAAACTAAACAAAGAAATATTAGACTTAAACCTGACCCTAGAACAAATGGACTTTACAGACCTCTATAGAACATTTCACCCTAATAAAACTGAATATACATTCAACTCATCAGCCCATGGGTCATCCTCCAAAATAGATCATATCCTAGGACACAAGTCTAACCTCAGAAAATTTAAAAATATAGAAATTATTACTTGTACTTTCTCTCAGACCATGGAATAAAAGTTCAGCTCAACAGTAACAGGAATCTCCATACTCAAACAAAGTCATGGAAGTTAAATAATCTTAGGTTAACTGATAGCTGGATCAAAGATGAGATTAAGAAGGAAATCACCAAATTTTTGGAACTAAATGATATGAAGACACAAATTATCAAAACCTGTGGGATACTGCAAAGGCAGTCCTAAGAGGGAAATTTATAGCATTGGAAGCCTTCATCAAGAAAACAGAAAGAGAGGAAGCCAACAACTTAATGGATCAACTCAAGCAACTAGAAAAGGAAGAACATTCCAAAACCAAACCCAGCAAAAGAAAAGAAATAACCAAAATTAGGGCAGAATTAAATGAAATTGAAAACAAAAGAATCATTCAGAAGATCAACCAAACAAAAAGTTGTTTTTTTTAAAGATTAACAAAATTGATAAACCTTTGGACAACCTAACCAGAAATAGAAAAGTAAAATCTCTAATATTGTCTATCAGAAATGATAAAGGAGAAATAACAACAGATACTTCAGAAAATCGAAAAATCCTCAATGATTACTACAAAAATCTCTCTTCCCAGAAATATGAAAATCTGAAGGAAATGGACCAATACCTAGAAGCATGCCACCTTCCTAGAATCAACCAAAAAGAATTAGAAATCTTGAATAGACCCATACCAGAAATAGCATCAACAATACGAAATCTCCCTAAAAAGAAAAGTTCAGGACCAGATGGCTTCACATCCGAATTCTATCAAACCTTTCAAGAGGAACTAGTATCTATATTATACAACCTTTTCCAAAGCATAGAAAAAGAAGAAATACTTCTTCTTCTATGAAAGAAAAGGATCCAATAAAGAAAGAAAATTTTAAACCATTATCATTAATGAATATCGATGTAAAAATATTCAATAAGATCTTAGCAAACAGAATTCAATAACATATTGAAAAAATTATACACCATGATCAAGCTGTTTCTATTCCAGGGTTACAGGGTGGGTTCAACATACACAAATCTATGAATATAACACATCACATAAATAAAATAAAAACCAAAAACCATATGATTCTCTCAAATGATGCAGAAAAAGCCTTTGATCCTTTCATGAACAGAATTCTTAAGAAAATAGGCATAGAAGGGACATTTCCTAAACTGATAGAGGCCTTCTACAGCAAACCCACAGCCAATATCATATTGAATGATGTAAAATTGAAAACATTTCCACTCAGATCAGGTACAAGGCAAGGATATCCACTGTCTCCACTGATATTCAACATAGAAATGGAAATCTTAGCCATCGCAATCAGGCAAGAGAAGGCGATCAAGGGTATCCAAATAGGGTCAGAGGAGATCAAACTCTCACTCTTTGCTGATGACATGATCCCATACCTGGGAAATACCAGGGACTCAACTTCAAAACTCTCAGAAGTGATCAAGGAATAAAGCAGTGTCTCAGGATACAAAATCAATACTTACATATCAGTAGCTTTTATATACGCCAACAATAGTCAAACTGAAAAAAACAATCAAGGACTCTATTCCTTTTACAATAGTGCCAAAGAAGATGAAATATCTGGGAACTTACCTAACAAAGGATGTGAAAGATCTCTATGAAGAGAACTATGAAACTCTGAGAAAAGAAATAGCTGAAGATGTTAACAAATGGAAAAACATACCATGCTCATGGCTGGGAAGAATCAACATTGTTAAAATGTCCATACTACCCAAAGCAATGTACAGATTTAATGCAATGCCTATTAAAGCACCATAGTCATACTTTAAAGATCTTGAAAAAATAGTACTTTGTTTTATATGGAATCAGAAAAAACCTCGAATAGCAAATACATTACTCAGAAATAAGGACAAATCAGGAGGTATCACATTACCAGACTTCAGGCTATCCTGTAAATCTATAGTGATCTAAACAGCATGGTACTGGCACAAAAACAGAGCAGTAGATTTATGGAACAGAACAGAGAACCAAGAGATAAACCCAGCTACTTATCATTTGATCTTCCACAAGCCTATCAAAAATATTCAGTGGGGGGAAAGACTCCCTATTTAACAAATGGTGCTGGGTGAACTGGCTGGCGACCTGTAGAAAACTGAAACTGGACCCCCAACTTTCACCATTAAAAAAAAAGTTATTCTCACTGGATAAAAGAATTAAACTTAATACATGAAACTATAAAAATACTAGAAGAGAGTTCAGGAAAAACACCTGAAGAAATTGGCCTGGGAGAATATTTTATGAGGAGGACCCCCCAGGCAATTGAAGCAACACCAAAAATCCATTACTGGGATCTGATCAAACTAAAAAGATTTTGCACTGCCAAGAGCACTGTAAGTAAAGTAAACAGACAACCTTAAGAATGGGAGAAGATTTTTGCAGGTTATGCTTGTAACAAAGGTCTGATAACTAAAATCTACAGAGAACTCAAACTAATCAATAAGAAAAAAATAAATAACCCCATTTCTACGTGGGCAGAAGACTTAAACAGAAACTTCTTTGATGAAGAAAGGTGCATTGTCTATAAACACATGAAAAAAATGCTTATCATTCTTAATCATCAGAGAAATGCAAATCAAAACCACTTTGAGATATCATCTAACTCCAGTAAGATTAGTCCACATCACAAAATCCTAAAACCAGAGATGTTGGCTTAAATGTGGAGAGAAGGGAATGCTCTACACTTTTGGTGGGAATGCAAGCTAATATGACCTTGTCGGAAAGAATTTTGGAGAACACTCAAGGAACTAAAAGTAGACCTACCATTCAATCCTGCAATTCCTCTACTATGTATATACCTAGATGATCATAAATTATTTTACAGCAAAGTATTTGCACCAGAATGTTTATTGCAGCTAAATTCATAATAGCCAAGACATGGAAACAGCCCAAGTGCCCATCAACCCATGAATGGATTAACAAATTGTGGTATATGTACACCATGGAATACTATGCAGCCATAAAAAAAATGGGAGACTTCACATCTCTTATGTTTACCTGGATGGAGCTGGAACATATTCTTCTTAGTAAAGTATCTCAAGAATGGGGGAAAAAGTAACCAATGTGCTCAATACTACTATGAAATCAATATGTAATCACCTACACACTCATATGAATGGCCAAACATAACTATAGTCCTGAAAGTAGAAGGGAAGAGGAGAGAGAGGGGAGGTAAGGGGGGATATGGGAGGAGGGAGGGTATTTGGGGGGACCTCACTTAATGTGTATGATGTAATGGTACATTTCAAAACTATTAAGAAATGAGTATAATTGTGATGGATGTGTTATTTAGTTCAATGTAAGAATTTCACATTGTATATTAAAGAATTTCACCCTGAACCCCATAAATGCATCAATGTACAAAGTTATAATTTAATAAAAAGTAAATAAAATAAAAAATAATAATAAAAATATATATATACAATCTTTGATCTTTGTGCTACTGACGTGTGCCAACACCCATTTTTTCCATCCAATATTAGATCTCAAAAGTATTATAAATCCATTTGTTCAAAACATTTTCCTAAATACAGAAGAAAAAATGCTTGTGCTCAAATAAAAGTTCAAAAAGACATTCATTTATAAATACCAGTGTATGAATTTTACATTTCTATGTTAGTCAATCTAAAAAGAAATGTGAAATCCATGGACGGGTGCCAAAGATTATGTACTGATGAATGTTCATTCCTTGGAGTAACCGAAGGAGCACAGCCTTTAGAATCTGTAAGTTTGGGCTCAAGTCTGGGTTCTGCTACTTCATGACCAGGTGTTCTAGGGAGAGGACAGGTAACCTCTGTCAGCCTCAGTTTCTCCATCACCAAAAGGAAGTAACACTGCCACAGTTTTACTGGTCCTTATTAGGATTAATTGAAATCATGAAAATAAAACCTTGAGCACAGTGCCTAATACCAAGCTTACAAAGGCCTAATAATATTGTACATTTTCGGCTCGGCGCCTGTGGCTCAATGGGCTAAGGCGCCAGCCACGTACACCTGAGCCAGCGGGTTCGAATCCAGCCCGGGCCTGCCAAACAATGACAGCTGCAACCAAAAAATGGCCGGGCGTTGTGGCGGGCGCCTGTAGTCCCAGCTACATGGGAGGCGGAGGCAAGAGACTCGCTTGAGCCCAGGAATTGGAGGTTGCTGTGAGCTGTGATGCCATAGCACTCTCTCCAAGGTGACAGCTTGAGGCTCTGTCTCAAAAAAAAAAAAAAATTGTACATTTTCTCCTGAACTCAAGAACTTTGACTGCTGTTCCCTTCCTGCTTAGAGGTATCCACAACTACTGTGTTCTCACTCCTGCCTTTGCCCAAATCTAACATGTACGTACACCAGAGCTATGAGCACACATTGTCCTTTAATCCAACCACTCCATCCACTTAGCAGTCATACCACATACAGACACCCCCCCACCAAAGCTGAGAAAGTAAGAGTTGAGAAATTAGGGGCATAACTTTGTGAGACCCACCACTTCATTCAAAACATACAGTAGCTGTCAAAATTATTAAGTCACAAAAATTAGGATTTTTCCTAATATGTTCATCCTAATATGAAATACGTTAGGTCACACGCATGCCTGAAAACTTGCCAAAGGTCCATACATCATCTTTCTTAAATGTGAAAAAAAAAAATTGTTTTAAAAGAACTGAGAATTGTTCATGAGCCTCGGTTGGAAACTCAGTGACTACTAAAACAAATAATACTTGTGAACAAGATACCCTGGAAGAATTTTCCACTAACAGACAGCTAGATTTCAGGGAAACAAGCTCTAAACACCGTGGGGCTCCGGTTGAGCTAAGGGACTATCTGAAGGGCACTGCCTTCGATTGAAACATAGCGCTCCGCAGCTACGAACGCAGCGAGGCAGGAGGACCGAGCAGACGCCTCAGAGCAAATGCAGCGAGCCCAGACCACTGGCAGTGAGGAGAGGCTGAACCTGAGTTCACAGTGAGCAGACCCTGGGGGAGATCATCACGACCACAGGTCAGCAGCGCTCCCGGCTCCTCCAAGAAAACGCAGCTTCCTTTTATTCAGGTGGAAAGAAGGCGGACATTCGGACTGATGGAGCTTACCCAAAGCAGCCGACCATCTTTCAAAACAAGAAGAGGGTCAAGGAGAAGCTCCCTCGGTACTACAAGAACGGCTGTCTGGGTTTCAAGACTCCCAAAACGCCATTGAGGGCTCCTGCATTAACAAGAAATGCCCCTTCACCGGTAACGTCCAGCGTGGTGGCCGAGATGAAGATGTAGAGGCTGCCATCGCCCAGAGTATCTCCACTACCTCCCCAAGCACAATCGCTTTGAGAAGCGTCACAAGAACATGTCTGTGCACCTGTCCCCTGCTTCAGGGACATCCAGATCGCGACAGTGTCACAGTGGGCATGTGCGGCCCAGGAGCGAGACGGTGCACTTCACCGAGCTCAGGGTCACCAAGGCTGCCCGCACCAAGAGCAGCTGCCGAAGTTCTGAGCCGGGTTGTGTGCGCTTGCCCCAGAATGAAAAAAAGTCTTTTTCTCGTGCACAGGCCAAAAACAAAAAGAGAAATTACAAATTCTCTCTGGAGGGAAGCATCCCCTATTTAAGTCCTCTGCTTTCCCAATGTTTGAAATAATATGATTATAATAGATATAATTATGAAATACAGAGAGAAATAAACCACCATAACGGAAAGCCAAGGCAAACCACAAATTTAAACCACCAAAAACTTCAAGTCCTTCCAGTTATAATGTGATATGAAAAGTGTAGTAATAAAAGAATCATAGATTGTTATAGGATTAAGAAATGCATTGATTTCATCTAAATCAGAGATTGCCAATGATAATTTCGTTAAGATAAAATCCCTCATGATCAATTCTCCCCTGGCATTGCTACATTATTTAATGCAGATTTTTTTAGTTATCTAGGGAAAGAGCAAAGGTAACTTTGATCTGGATCAGAAGTTCTCAAACTAGTATTTAAGTGCTTTCTACAGAAATTTTTAAATGTTTTGTTTATATTTGTATAAAACTCTGAAAGAATTAACACAAACAGACTTTCAATCATCTATGACAATCGTCAATTTAAGTAAGAAAAAAATGAATGTCAAATAAGGAAAATTGGCAAATGGCATGCACAGACAATATACAAAAGAAGAAAGACATTGGCTTGGCGCCTGTGGCTCAAGTGGCTAATGTGCCAGCCACATGCCCCTGAGCTGGCAGGTTCAAATCTAGCCTGGGCCCGCCAAACAACAATGACGGCTGCAACCAAAAAAAAAATAGCCAGGCATTGTGGCGGGCGCCTGTAGTCCCAGCTACTTGGGAGGCGGAGGTGGGAGGATCGCTTGAGCCCAGGAGTTGGAGGTTGCTGTGAGCTGTGATGCCACAGCACTCTATCCAGGGTGACAGCTTGAGGCTCTGTCTCAGAAAAAAAAGAAGACGACAAAGAAGAAAGACATTGTGGCCAGGAACACAATAAACCTCTAATTCCTCACTTATCATAGAAATAAAATTCCAACAACAATAAAATAAACATTTTTCATCAAATATTTATAAGCTATCCTGTATACTTTTTAATGACAATTTCCTATATTGTCAAAGTTTCAGGGAAATGGATATTCATTTACTTTGTGGGGTCAGAAAACCATGAGCTATAAACTACTCAAGCTGTGTGTATTTAACACTCTATGCAAAAAATCTTAAAGGGTATATCCTTTGACCCAAGAAGTATATGTGTACAGAGTCTGCTGCAAGGATGTAGCACAAGCACAAAAATGTCCATCAGAGCACTGGGAACCATCTGAAGTCCAACAAAGATGAGTTAGTTACATGCATGTGCATTATGGAAGAATTATACAGTGAGTATGTTTTCATTTAGCCATTTGAAATTATTTGATGACACAGAAATATGTTGATGATATACTTCTATCATTAAAATAATAACTTTAGACAAATTAAATTTAAATAGAGCCAGTTGAGCAAAGAACAATTCACAAATCAGGCAGTCCCTGAAATCAGAACAGGTGCAGAAAGACTCCAGGGCTGGCACATGGTCAGATAATATTTACAGACAGCAAAAGGAAAGTGATGTACAAAAAATGGAAATGTGGTACAGAAATAACTGGAGTGCTCATAGCTCAGGGGTTGCCTCATTTGAACTCAATTTGAATAGGTGGCTGCCTATGATTAGCTGGAACTTGGAGGTAGAAGAGTCAGTTATGATCTATTCACACATCCAATTAGGTTATAGCTCACTGTGTACAGAGCAACCTTTAAGCTGAACTTAAAATACAAAAGAAAAAATGTATGAAAGGAGGCAGCTTTAAGCTAAACTTAATTTAACAGTACATTTTTTAATAAGCAGATTATTCAAGTGCCTAATCTCATTTTATAAATTAATAAATTAGACATGTTAGTGTCCACACATATACACAAACACATATATTACAAACATATACAAAGGACAGAATGAGCAGTGATTCTCTCTGGTTATTGGGATTCTAAGTGACTTTTATTCTTTTGCTCTTTCTGTATATGTATTTTCTATAATATATATAACAAAAAAATGGTTATCTTTTATTTAATACAAACATGTCTACGCCTTAGCAGTGACCTAAAATCTGAGAGCTGAAAAAGCCTTTCAGTTTTCACCAGGTTTCATGTTTGAAGTAGGTTAAGCTCATCATAAAATCACACTTAAAGACTCCTTTCAAGTTATTTCAGGATTCACTCTGTTTCTTTGTTGAAATTTACATTTATTTATGTCAATATGCAAATGTGCCACTCAATTGCCCCAAAGCATAATCAAGGTCTAAAATTTCTCAGAGCCAGTGGATAGGTTGCATATCTTTAATTTTTCCTCCGCAGCATTTGAACCTAACAATGAACACATACCACATATACTGTGTGGGTAGTACCCCCCCACGTTTCCATTCTCCTCAGTTTGCTAAAAGAATACCTGCTCCTCACACACCTTTTGTTCCCTGGGCCCTTTAAGCGACCTCTGTTAGAGACAGTGAGACTCATAAACATAGCATCTGCGTGTATATTCTGAGAAAAAAACAGCACCGTAGCTAAGAACGGTGCTGCCTAAATATTTTCCTATGGGTTTTTTGGTAGGCACATAAGCTCACTACTCATCTGTCTTTAGTGCATTTCCGAAAAATAAAACTCCAAAGTCACCATCTTCAAGTGTTGCATTGTCTTATAGTTTGAGCATTAAAATGTTAAGAGAGAAGAAATCTTAGAAGTTTTCGGCTCTTTAATATGTAAATTGAAGCTAACAGCAATCGTTTACAGGCAGCTGTTGCCCTTAATATTTCAACTTCTCCATGCTGAGATCTGTAAAATCCTTCCCGTTTTTTAGAACTGCTATCTCATGAAATATCAATCTTACGAACTTCTAAGTAGTAATTCTTCTCTCCTTCCTGGGAATTGCAGAAGAGGAAGGGAATCTCTATAGATTTTGAACAACATTAAAATATTTTCTTGTTGTGAAACTTGTTTTTAGAAGTGTACATGAAGAAGTTAGAATTAATGCATTTTCTGGTTTCTGTCGCTAGGCACACGTGTCTTTTCGATGTTGTTTCTCCTCCTGTTCCACAACCCACAACATCCACTGTCTAGATCAGAAACATGGGAGACAGAAAAGATCATGGTCTTTTACAAATTAAAGATAAAATATTTTACAATTCCAAAAATAGTATAAAACAAATGGAATATTGTAATAATAAGATTCTTTTCTTTGCTATCACACCTTGTTACATTTGAATTGGGGGATAACGATGTTTTGTAACCTTAATCCATGTCCATTACTCTCATTTATTTCTTCTTGCCTTGTCCAGGCAACAGTAGTAGCTTTAGGTCAATCCATGTGACTTTATAGTAGCTTTCCATAGATTTTTAGTATATAAATAAAAAGAAAAAAAATGTAGCTGGTTTGGCAACCATAACTTCCTGTTCCTTAAGATAATATCTTTCATCAACCAGAGTTACCTACCATTAATCAATATTTTTTTAACTTTTTTCTTTTTTGTTTTATTAAATCATAGGGCATACATTAATGCAATCATGGGGTGCAATGTGCTGGTTTTATATACCATTTGAAATATTTTCATCAAACTGGTTAACATAGCCTTCACCGCATTTTCTTACTTATTGTATTAAGACATTTATATTCTACACTTAGTAAATTTAACATGTGCCCTTGTAAAATGCACTGTAAGAAATGCAAATCAAAACCACTTTGAGATATCATCTAACTCCAGTAAGATTAGCCCATTAATCAATATTTTAAAAATTGCCTTCTAGATGTCAGAACTTTCCTTATTTACAAGCTTGTGACACTCTCCCTCTCATGGTAACTGCTCAGTAGAAGTTCGTAGAATGAATGAATGGCATCTAATAGACAACTTCGGAAGCATCTCCTAACACATTTCACTCTGGGTATGAGAAGTGCATGAGACAATCCCTGCTTTCCACAGATTTTCAAGGGAGTGGCAGAAATGGAAGGGAATGAATGAGACAAAGGAATGGCTAAAGAGATGTAATGAACTCTCCTGAAGCTTTCATAGAGGAGAGAAGCTGGACTATAATTTAACAGACGAGGAAGAATTCACCAGGCAGAAGAAATCAGAAGGCCGTTCCAAGCAGAGAAAACAGCATGTGCAGAAAGCACGCAGCCTGGAGGTACAGCCACTTTGGAAAACTATTTGGCTGTTTCGTGTATACTTAAGCAGATGCTGCATCCACAGCCTAGCAATTCCACCCCTAAGTATTTATCCAAAAGAAAGGAAAAGATAATCCCACAAAATAGACTTGACTAAGAATGCTGCTTTATTCCTAATAGGCAAAAACTAGGGGGAAAAAATCATTCAACACATAAGAATAAGACAAATTTATCAAGCAATATTTGTAAAATGGAAACTACTCCACAGCAAAGAAGAATAAACTTCTGATTCATTCAACAAGATAGATGAATTTCAAAACCATATATTGAGCTAAAAGGGTCACACATAAAAGAATGCCTGTCAGATGACTCTACTGACGTATTCTGCTGTGTGTAATGTACACTTTTTGCTCAAATTTTCGAGAGAAAAATAAGGATGCACATTATACAAGGTAGTATGGCTCAGGAGTGGGGGAGCCCAGTGGGCCTCCCAGGCACATGGGGTTCCAGTCCAGGAAAATTGAGGATTTGATGGTAGCAGGTGGCCTCCCCTGAGCACTACAATCAGGAGAGGGGATGGTGGTGAGCTGGGGAGGTGGGCCATGGCTATGTGGAGCAATGGCCAAGGCCCAAGACCTGGCCACATGAAGGGGAACTAGAACCCGCCAGGATCCTGCCTGGCTGCTGACAGGCTGAGCAGCCACAGACGTTCCTGTCCTGCCAGCCGTGTGCTGCGTGCACACACGGCCACCAACAAGGTGGAGAGGGAAGGGCTCCTGGGACAGAGGGAAGGGGCAACCTTCATATAGTGTGTGCTGGGTGCTGGGCACTGTGGGAGGATGTTGCAATCTGCACATTTACCAGGGAACCATCATGGGAACCCTCCCCACATGTGTCTCTCCCAGCCAGGAGCTGGCCACTTGCTCAAGGGGACCTTTTCCTAAAAGTTTGGGCCAAAACCTTAGGTGCACATAATACCCAGCAGCTCACTTTATACAGCAAAATGCAATAAATAAAGCTTAAGAAGAGGCAAAACATCAATGGTAATAGAAATCAGCTGTCTTATGGGAGGAAGTTTTAGGTAGACAGTGAAGGATTCCAGCTCTTGCAGGGACAAAGGTGACCACCCTGCCTTGGTGCTGCCTCAAGCAATTGCCCCACCTGGGAAGGACAAGGGCAGGCAATCGTCTTGGTGCTGTCTGCCCCACCCCAGTTGATCCTGCCCCAAGCAACTGCCATACCTGGAGAAGGACTGCCCCGCCATTCTGGGATTTCCCCTGCCTGCCGGCCAGGCACCCCAAACACAGTAGGATGTGGAAAGTATCCTAGAGTCACCTAAGCCTAATTATCATGTCATTAACTGTGCATCTGAACCACGAGGAGGGCCCAATTCAGGCACTATAGAACAAGACCCCAGACCAGGACAGGGGGCCCTATGGTGAACACATCTTGCTCTTGCTCTATCACCCCATCTTGCTTGCCCTCAAGAAACTTCGTTTCACACTCATCTAGCTTCAGTGTGTCTGGTCATTCTTTTGCCAAGAGCACACCAAGAACTGAGAACAGACAACTGCTGACCGACAGGGGCAGAGGGGGGACTGATTTATCACAACTCTCTAAATTGTACAGTTAAAATCAATGCATTTTGCTGCATGTAAATTTTTCCTCAATAGATATATTGAGACAAAAATTCCATGAGGCAAAATTAAAACAAATACCAAACAAATGCATGTGGCTGAAACAGTGTTGGGTAATGTAGGAGTGTCCAGAATAAGCCACCCCAAAATAGGTCCCTTTGGCCTAAGGATTATTTTGAAAAACAGCACTCAGAGGGGAAGCTCCAAAAACAGAGTCATAGTTACCCTTTTGTAAGAGTATTTCATGTCTATAAAGGAAATCTCCATTTGTAAATGTGTCTCCCCCTCTGTACCAGGAAGAGTGACTATCTCAGCAAAGGAGAAGGCAACAGACTTAAATCTGCATTGAAAAAAAAAACATTTTTTTTACGATACTTCTTGAGGCCACTTATGCATAAATAGCTTCTCCCACCCAACCCCCTTCTCTTTTTTTCAGCTGAAGATAATATTTAACCCTGAATTCTAAATCGCTCATTGGAGATTTATTCATTTTCCCCAGCATCTCCCATGTGTACATGGGATATACATGTTAATAATGTCTGTCTTTTGTTAGGCCTCAGACAATGAAACTAAGAGGCACAGAAGGAAAAGATACTTTTCCTCTCCTGCAACAGAAAATCACAAGTAGTTCAGTAGTGGGATAGCATAGTGTTTGAGTATGGGAAACAATAAGGGTTGAGCCTGGAAAAGCAAGTACTATAAAACTAGAGTGAAAACATTTTAATTTTCTGATTAAAGAACATTGGAACCTGGGTTAACACATTGACTGCCACACTAGAAATAATTTTTTTTTCTTGAGCCCATAGTGTTTTGTTAGGTCAAGATACTTTAAGAGATGTTTTGCAAGGCTCTGGGCTGAATACAACTCACAAACACAATTCCTTAATGTGTGAAAGAGTAAGCCTTAGAAGTTAAAGGGTGATTGAATAGCTAGAGACCGCCAAAGAGATTTAGAGACTTCTCTTCTTAAATGTTTAGAAGTAAAGGAGGATGACTCTAATCCCAGGGGCCAGTCCTTTATATTCTAAATGCTTGTAAAAACTAAACAGGAAAGTTTTCTTTCCCTCTCTCCAGAGGTGAAAGGAGACAGGGCTCAGTGGCTCGCCTCTGTATTCCCAGCACATTGGGAGGTGACATCAGGAGATCAATTGAGACCAGGAGTTTGAGACTAGCCTGGATAATCGTGAGACCCCTATGTCTACAAGAAATTCAAAAATCACACCCAGGAGGCTGAGTCAGGAGGATCCTTGCAGCCAGGAGTAAGGCTACAATGAATGATCATGCCACTGCCCTCCAGCCTGGGCAACAAAGCAAGACCCAGCTCTACAAAAAGAAGAGTTGAGAGGAGGAAGCCCATAGTCTATCTAAACTCCCAGATTCCCAGATTTCAGGATTCCTCTCCTACAGTCTAGACCTCCCCACCACACCCCCAACGTGCACTTTAACATGTGACTTTCACTGTGTCACCTGTGAATTACTGGGTGTGGGAAACCAGTGCAGTCATTGCTATAATAATTTTTATCTCTGCCCCAGAAACTTTATGGTTACTTACAAGATAAATATAAATATAGACATTAAAAACTTGTCAAACTGAGCCAGATCACGGGTATAGAAAAAAGTACAAAAAGTGTCTAGATTTATTCCATTGCCAGGGGGAAGGCATTGAAGAGTTTCAAACACTGGGAAAAGATTATATGTGAATGTAGGAAGGTTACTTTGGCAACACTATGGGAATAGATTCAAGACAGCCAAAACCGAAGGCTGCAAGATGATTTAGAAGACACCTGCAATGGTCCACGCAGGAGATGATGACATGAACATAGTGATGGAAGACGAGCAGAGGGAATGGGCATGAGTAATGGCACGGAGGTGGGATTGAAAGAAGGTGGGATTGAAATGAGCGTGAATTATGCCATGGATGTGGGAAAAGGCAAGGAACTATCACAATACCGCACAGTGCCAGGAGGAACACCATAACAAGATCTGTGCTAACACCTGTAATCTCCACCCCTTGCCTTCCCATAAACTACAGTGTGCCTCTGTGCATGCTGGTTTGTGATGCCCTTCCACTCACTCATCTCACTCATCTGGAAACTTGTATTCATCCTCCGCTGGGAAGACCTCTGAGGACCCTGGCTCACAAGTAAACTAGGGTCTTAACATTGGTCACCCCCAGAGCTACAGTACTTAGCAGTCTCCCTACTTCAACATGTAACCTCTTTGCATTGTGACTGTGCTCTCATATCTCAGTAGGCTGTGATTTGACGGACCTTATCTTACTCACCATCGGATCTTTAGCACAGAATAAGTACCTGGAACAAAGCAGGAACTCAATAAATATTAGTAATTTAACAAACACTGCTCTAAATTACCCTTATAAAAGATCAAGAACCAGAACATTACCTCATTTCCCAGACATCCTACAACATCCTAAGGACATTCTGTCCTTAATAAATTCAAACAAATCATTTGAGCCCCTCTCCTTTACTTCTTATTTTTACTGTAATAAAAGACAAACCTTATAATACTTTAACAAAATGAAATAAAGAATGAACCCTGGCTCGGCGCCTGTGACTTAACGGGCTAAGGCGCCAGCCACGTACACCTGAGCTGGCGGGTTCGAATCCAGCCCAGGGCCACCAAACAATAATGACGGCTGCAACCAAAAAATGGCCGGGCGTTGTGGCAGGCACCTGTAGTCCCAGCTACTTGGGAGGCGGACGCAAGAGACTCACTTGAGCCCAGGAATTGGAGGTTGCTGTGAGCTGTGATGCCATGGCACTCTATCCAGGGTGAAAGCTTGAGGCTCTGTCTCAAAAAAAAAAAAAAAAAAAAGAATGAACCCTAAACACATGAGTTTTTCAGGAAATGTGATTAATCCGTTATTCCCTTAGACAACATAAATCTCATGCCTGGAAACTCCAAAGAACCTAAAACAGTAGTGCCACCACCTTGATGCACCCATATGGGTGTTTGATTTTCATGGTGCCTTGACTTTGGCATGGTGACGTTTAAAAAGATAATAGAGGTAAAAGCACAGTAACACACACCATCCACAAACAGTAAGAGGAGGTTTCTCCACCTTTCCTTCCCCATCCACATTTTTTATTCTTATGAGTCTGTACTAATTTTCATTTACAGGTACATCCAAACAAACCGGTGAAATTTTCATGGCCTCATGAAAAATCTCAAACGTGGTCTATTTCCTCAAATTAATGGGCACTGAAATTCATGACACAATTAAAAATGTGCTTATACCGCAGAGAATGAAACCACGGCAGGAGAAAAAAAATGTTTCTTCCTCTTCTCAGGAAAATCGTAACCCATAAATTATACATCTGGTGCACATCTAGCCAGTCTCTCTAATGATTTCAACAAATAAAAGGGAAGATAAAAGCTGTATGACAAGAATACACGAAATGAGTGCTTCGTTATTCTAAATATGGGACGGATGCAGAAAGCATGAAGATTTTACCACCTGTGTGCAATTGCAGATTGAGGACATTATATTTATTCCTCCAATGAGCACCTGCCATTAGCACTTAATAAAGCCAGAAATATTGACCTTGACTCAGTGAAGGCCTTGAAGAGCAGGGCCTGGCATGGGAACTACGCAGAGAGTGGCATTGCATTCCAATGGTGCCAAGTGTCACAACTTGAAACAAGCTTCCAGTACGAAGCATAAATATGTGAGAAGCCATCGATGTGCACTGCTGCTTTCTTCAATTCCACAATAAGAATTTTATCAAAGCTCATATCCAACTAACAGGAAGGCCAGAAAGCCAGAACTTGCAGGGTGAGACTAGACTGCATATCAGAATTCCAGCTATACTTCATTCAGGGTGAAGGATGGCCTGGGAAGCTTGGCCTTAGAATAGAAAAATGCCAGAAAAGAGGGACGGTGGCAACAGTAGAAAGGAAAACTTGCCCCTGGTAAGGTTGGTCTAGATGTTATGTCCTATCAGTTCATGGGTGTTCAGGGCCCCGGTGTCCTATCAGTTAAGGAGTTTTACTGAGCACCTTACACTGTGCCAGGATCTTTATTAGACAGTTCCTCTTGTTTTAGCTCATTTAAACTTCCTGCCAAAGCAATAATTCCTTATGATCTCCATGTTACAGATAAGACACCTGAGACCAGAGAGTTAAAGGGAATCAACATGGTTAGAAACTATTGGAGTGAAGTTTAACTCTGAGCTTTTACCATCCTGAGTGATATTTGTCCACAATACCTCAATAGCATCACTGCACAATGTCATAACATTCAGAAAAGGCAAGGGGCAGGGCAGCGAGGAAGAGGAGCAGTGCCTTTAGCCACTGAAAGGGAGAATGGGGGGCTGCTCCTGGGGCATGGGTGACATTCTCTGCCCGGACCTGTGTACAGGGTACATGGGTATGTTCACTTTGCAAAAATTCAACAAGCTGCATACACATGATCTACAAAGTGGGACAGTCAAGTTCCCGAACTCATCCTAGAAATAGTGTCACATACCTCATTGCTGAATATCACCATGGTCACCTTGGAAGCATTCCACTCGGGAAGCTGTGCATTGACAACTGCGCCTAGTTTGCTCTTCAGAGAAGTTTTGGAACTCTTTTTATGTGAAGGCCATTAGAGATGTTGGCCCAACTGGTCTGAGTGTTGCTTTGAAGGATGGACTAGGTGCTGGCCTTGGTGCCTACCTTCCCAAGGGCAGCACCTCCAAACCGACTACAGTGATATTCAGTAACGAGATATATAGTACTTTTTCTAGGATGAGTTTGCCACGTTAATTGTCTGACCTCGTATATGCTTTTCCATGTACTTGTTCTACAGCCGTTCCTTGGTATTCACTGGGGGATTGGCTCCCCGACTCCCACATAGACCAGAATCTGTGCAGTCGCCCCTGTGGAATCCGTGGACATGGAAAGCTGGCTTTCTGTATCCGCAGGCTTCCCTCCCACAAAAACTATAACAGATTTTCACTCCGCTTTTGGTGGAGGAGGTAGAACCCACTAATACAGAGGGGCCCTGACTGTATTAACTGAATAACTTATAAGAAAACCCCCACAGTTCAAACCTGGGTTATTCAAGGGTCAAGTGTACTGACAGAAACGAGAGCAGGGCAGCCTTGCCAATAGCCTCAGACTTGTTCCTTATTCCAGCCCGTGCCCAGAATCCCCCTTTTGCCTTTCTTATGGGTGCAGGAAATGAGGTTGCTTTCCCTTTCAAGTAATAAAAATAAAAAATAAACACCCCATAGAAGCTGTATTTAGCCAAATCCTTACCAACCATTATAAAACTAAACTAAATTTTTCTTAAAAATAAGCTTTAACATATCAGACAAGATGGTACAGGATGATGGAAAGCACAGTGAATGAGAATTAGGGGACCTCCCCTCTATTTTAACACCAACAGTCTGGAGTCTCTTGGCCTCAGTAACTTACCTACGAAGTTCATTTCCCACATGTATTCTTCAGTGTATGTGTATAAGCAATATTCATAGGAACACTGTTTATAATAGGAAAAAAAGGAGTGGAGAATGGCTATTGACAGGCAAATGTATAATAAATTGTAGTATGAATTATGCCATGAAATATTCAATGGCAATAAAGTAAATGAATTATGTGTTCCATATATCCACTGAATGGATCTCAGAAGTGTTAATAGTAAATTAGGAATAACAGGCCACTACAGACACATGAAAATGCTCATCATCCTTAATCATCAGAGAAATGCAAATCAAAACTACTTTGAGATATCACCTAACTCCAGTAAGATTAGCTCACAGAACAAAATCCCCAAACCAGATTTCTTCATTATTATATTCTTTCCCAGCTGGTTG
>CAUYRH010053114.1:0-16700 GCA_963574655.1 Perodicticus potto
CACCTGCAGTCGCTGCTACTCAGGAGGCTGGGGTAGGAGGATCAATTGAGCCCAGGAGTTTGAGGCTGCAGTGAGCAGTGATCATGGCACTGTACTCTAGCCCGGGCAACAGAGTAAGACCATCTCTAAAAAAACAAAAAAACGAAAATGAAAACCTCCACAACTCACATCAAAACTTCAGACACAAACTCTTTTTTTTTTTTTTTTTTTTGAGACAGAGCCTCAAGCTGTCACCCTGGATAGAGTGCTGTGGCATCGCAGCTCACAGCAACCTCCAATTCCTGGGCTCAAGCGAGTCTCCTGCCTCTGCCTCCCAAGTAGCTGGGACTACAGGCGCTGGCCACAACGCCCAACCATTTTTTGGTTGCAGCCGTCATTGTTGTTTGGTGGGCCCGGCCTGGATTCGAACCCACTAGCTCAGGTGTACGTGGCTGGCGCCTTAGCCCGTTGAGCCACAGGCACTGAGCCTCAAGGCTCCACTCTTTCTCTTTCCACCCTATCTCCTGGTCCTGCCCTTTCTCCCAAGACTTGTGATGCTGTTTTGCTTCCTTGTTGCCTAGGCGCCCCCACATCCCCTCACTCAGAATATTCTCCGTGTTTTCCGTCACCAAGTTGATCTCCGGTTCAAGAAAATATTCCGAGGCCACACAGCGACCCTTCTCTCGACCTGAAGGGAACATAAAAAGGCCGGGCTGGATGAGAGGCTCACAAGCTCTAGAGAGGTTTTCAGGGACAGGCAGGATGGGGGGGGGGGAGGGACCTGGGGAAGGGGATTCCAAGCCTAAGCTAAGAGGGCTGAGAAAGGTGGTGGCCAGGATGCCTCACAGCTCCTCTTGTGAACTCTCTAGAGACCCTGGTTAGAGGAGGAGAGGGCTGGACCCTGGGCCCTAAGCAAGGAGAAGGCTGTGGACCAGACTCCTGGATCACTGGAGAGGACAAGGGTCTTGGTGGTCGCTGTAGGCATGAAATCTTTTTTTCTGAACTGAGACTACTGAGTCTCAGGGAGGACTCCAGAGTTTCCAGGGGGGTTAGGGACCTGGAGTTTGTCAGAGCATAGTGCTCCTGGATCCAGGGAATAAAGAACTAGACTTTGGCACTCCTAGTATAAATTTGACCTTCCAGGAGAAAAACGTTAAGTTTCTGGATTTCTGGAACCCAGGGATTGTCACTATGGATAAGGATGCTCTGGTCCCACGAAGACAAAAATAGTGGAATGGAGGGCAGGAAACGGCTTTACCTGCAAAGAAGCAGACGCGCCAGAGGCCAGCGTGCAGGGCCATCTTCACCTCCGTGGTCTGGTTCTGCGGCAACACTGTGCCCTCCTCCATGTACAGCCAGTAGTCAGTGCTGACCGCGATGCCCACGAGGAGCAGGCCACACGCACCAAACACACTGCTCAGCAGGGTCAGGGCACGGCTGCTGCAGTGACTCATCCTCAGAGGCGGGGGGCGCCCTGTGGGGCCTGTGGGACCAGAGGATACAGTGGAGCCCCGATGGACTGTCCAGAGTCCCAGCCCCATAGATCAACCCAGGATGCTGGACCCTTGCCAGGATAGTCCCTCCAAAAGCAAACTCTTTCACATCTGACCTCTGTGGGCTGACTCATGACCCCAGGCCTGGGCTCTGACTAGAGACACCAACTGTTGACCTTCAGACTCTGAACCGGGCTTCTCATACCTGCCACCTATGCTTTGGCTCTGGATCCACATCCTCAACCCTGGGATAAAATTTCCAACTATAACCTTGAGCTCAGACCCAGAAATTGAATTCCAACTCTAACCATATATCTAGACATAGACCCCAAATATCAGAAATTCTGATCCAGATTTTCAGCCCTAGAATCAGGCCCACTCAAATCTAACCTCATATCCTTCCCTGAGATGCTAACCCTTAGATGCCACCAGAACCCCTGACATAGAGCCTGGGCTGGTAATTCAGAAACTATAAGGCTGATCAACAACTTCAACTGTAGGACCTGGTATCCCACAACCCTGACTGACTGGATTGAAGCCCCCAGCTGTGAACACCAGACTCCAACAAGAATCCCTAACTTCAACTCTATGCCAGGACCTAGACACCTGGACCCACGTTATTAGGTTTGGACATAGGATACTATACAACATGACCTGTCCAGAAACTCTGACCTTGCTACCCAATCTAAACTCCATGCCGTTGTTTGGCACCCTGATACCTTCCCTTTGGAGCCCATCTCTGAACTGCAGCAGAAATCCTCAAAGTGTGTCACTGACCATGAACCCATACCCTGGCCTCAGACCCTTGATAGGTCTATCTAAGCCTCCTTGAGCAGAGCCTCCCCAACCCCCAGTTCAGACTCTTGAACTTACAACTTGACACTTGCACCTAATTCTAATACCAAGAACTTGGCCTGTGATTTCTAACTCTGATCTTGTGCCTTGACCTCAATTTGGCATCCCAATCTGAGATCACAACCCATGTTCCAATTCCAGAACCCTAATTCCATCCTCCCTAGACAGGCCTCTGAACCCAGAATGCTAGGACTCTTTCACAGGCTCCTAAACCCCTGAACATTGGGACCCAGAGACCTGGACCCAAGATCTTGACTAGAGACAACAGAATATTAAAATCATGAGCTGGGATTCACCCTTACCCAGAATCCTAACGAGAGCACTGCAGTCAAACAAGGAGCTCTCATCCTTCCAGCTAATAATCAGTGCTCTGAACTAAAACTACACTCAGAAATTCCAGGGCACCATCACATGACCCCTAAACTTCCTGCCAGAGATTCTGGACAAGGACTTTCAATCAAAGAGCCTCTCCAACATTCAACATTGAACCTAGATCCTCCTACACTGGACCCTCCAAGCAAGAGAACCCCAGTTCATAGCTGTGGTCTCCCAAATTCTAATTGGCAACCCAGAGATTCCAACTAGGGAGCACCTCAGTCCAAGGACCATTTTCCACCTCACATTGCCTCCTCAAGAACTGGGGAAGCAGCTGTACAAGCCCATGATTTGGGGCACTCAACTTGGGAACCTCAACACATTTCAAAAAGAGATCTCTACATCCCCAAATACCAGTGGGGATGGTATTTTAACTACGAAATATGGGACCTCAAACACTCCCCAATAATGCAATCAAGGCAGGAGAACTCCACCTTTCTTAATCAGAATTCTTGTACCCTTAAAACTCTGCCCCACCCCATGGAGGACCATTGAATCTGAGACACCCCAACCCCCAAACCCCCCCACCAGCCCCCCCCCCCAACCGAGCACCCCCACCAACCACCCTTTTTTTCTGGAGAACTCAGGGATAAGGAGTCCGGCAACGATCCGGTGAGGTTTTCCTCCCATCCCCCGCCAGGTGGCTCCGGGCTTGCCCGCCAGCAGCCAGCCCCTCTCTCAACCCTCTCAGCTCAACCCAGCCACCCTGACTGCTTTAGTCCCAGATAACTGACCTCAGCCTCCCCCATTTGCCCCTCCAACTCCCGGCTGGGACCTTGCCCATTCTCACTGTTCTCACTTCCCCTTTTAAACCCCCTCCTCTCTTGCTCCAATTTCTCCTCAGTCAAAAGGGCCCGCCCAGATCTCCTTCTTCTCCAGCCTTTTCTCCTTTGGGACCCTCCCCACAGGCCTGGAGCCTCCTTCTAGTCTTTCTTTATCCCAGCCTCCCCTGGATTCAGGCACCCGGGTCCCGAAGGTCCCATTCTTCAAGTCCTCAGCCCAAACTCCATTTCCCTTCAGTCTCTTGAGAGGCTGTAACTCCCCTTTTCTGGAGACCCGGTCCTAGACTCACCCCTGCTCTTAACCCGCCGGGATCCTCCGCCTTCCTCAAGACCCCTACTTGCACCCTCCTTAGGGCCAACTGTCTCAGAGGCTCACACATCAAGAGTATAGTTCCCCACTCTTGGGACCCTCGGAACCCGTCCTCCGGGATTGGCCAGGCCCAAATGTCCCTCCATTCACCATAGCCTCCCAAATTTCGGCATCCTGACCCGCCAGGATCTCCCCGCTGGAGCCATTCGGGCTCCTTTTCGTCCCAACCCTGCTGGTTGACAGCTCCGGAGTCTCCCCCCTTTTGCTTCTAGGACCCTCCTCTCGCGCTCACCTTGCTCAGGGCTGGGCGGACGCTCCGGGCCGCGGGCCCCGCAGCCGCATGACCGACCCCGCGGCTTCCCCCGGCCGCTACCGCCGCCACCGGGGTCGCAGGTGCCCGCGCCCCCCGCCCCCGCCCCGGAGCCCGGCGTCCCTGCCCCTCCCGACCTCCCACCCCCCACCCCCCGCGCCCGCGGCCTCACTCGGCAGTCGGAGCCCGGAGCAGAGACCGGCGGCCGCTCATTGGCTGCTGCGGAGGAGGGGAGGGGCGGGGAGGGAGGGGGAAAGATGCAAGGAGGGAGGGAGATGGGCCTTGAGGATGGGGGAGGCAGAGAGAGAGCGAGAGAATAGAAACAGAGGCAGAGAGCCCGAGAGGGGCAAAGGCACGGAGAGAGACAGGACAGATAGTCACACAGAGACCCTGAGGCTGAGATATTCAGAGACTCGCGGGTCTACAGACTGCAGAAGACAGAGAGACAAAGAGAGAGAAAAGGAGAGACAGCGACGGAGTTTAGGACACCCCCCCCAACCACACACACACCACCACCACCTAGGCTCAGAGATTCTGAGGCCCTGAAGTGGAGAGGTCAGAGACCCAAAAAGAGACAGAAAGAGACAGAGGCGCTCGGAGGCCTTGGGCTGAGAGATGCTGAGATCCAGAGACCTTGAGCTTGAAAAAGAGACAGAGGCAGAGAGAAAGAGAGGAGAAAGAGAGAGAGACCCTGAGAAGGAGAGACAGCAGGGACAATCCTGGGGGGCCCCCTGATGAGAACTGGGGCTCTAGCCAGGCCTTGGGTGGAGCCTGGGGTCTGGGCGGCTGGAGAAGCGGGAGGGGAGTCCCGGGCCGGGGTCCCCAGAGCAGCAGGCGGGCGCAGAGCTGAGCCGGGTCCTGCAGCCGCCGCGGAGCCGGGAGCCGGGCCAGCCCCCCCCCCACCCGCCGTGATGTCAGCGGGGCCACTCTTAAAGGGGCAGGCCGCCCGCCGAGGGTCGGAGTGGGGGGCTGGGGCCTGGGCCTGCGGACACGGGATTGGGGTACCGTGGCTGAGATGGGGGACACCGGGGAGCCACAGCATTCAGCTGGGCCAGGTCTAGTAGCCCAGGAGCCTGCGGAGAAGACGAGACTCCGGGGCCGCGAGGGAGCCTGCGAAGCCTTGGGGCTCAGTCCCCTCCAAACACACAGGCAGAGGCACTCCACTCGGCCAGCTGGCCGCTGCCGGGGGACTACGTTTCCCATCAGCCTTGGCGGCGAGGGTCGCACTTGGGGGAAGGGTCTGCGGCGATGTCTACTGGGAAATGTAGTCTATTTGGACTGTCCCTTCCACTCCCACGACTCTCAAGTGGGTCAGGGGAAGGAGGTTTGGCTTCTCCGTCGCCGCTGACTCTTGCACTTAGGGGTTCTAGTTGATTGGGTTTCTCTGTCTTGGGGTCTTTTTCTCTGATCAAGACTCTGGTCTCTCAGTCGGAGGCCCGCCTTTCATCTCTCCTCTGGGGTTTTTCCAGAGGAA
Source organism: Perodicticus potto (assembly GCA_963574655.1). NCBI lineage: Eukaryota > Metazoa > Chordata > Mammalia > Primates > Lorisidae > Perodicticus > Perodicticus potto. The sequence goes on from CAUYRH010053114.1 coordinate 5,579, forward strand.
GAGACTCCAGGGCCGCTAGGGAGCCTGCGATATGTGCCTAAGGTCTGTAGGGCATATGCGCCTGGGGTCTCTGACACTCTGTTATCTTTGGGTACACAAAGATACCACTTTCCGTGGTAAGATGCATCTGCCTTGCATCCGTGGTAAGATGCGTCTTTCCACATGCATCTGCCCACTTTGGTCCTCTCTCTGGCTGTGTGTGTGAGAGAGAGACGCTCTTTTCCTTTCTTTCTTGCTGTGGGTAGTGTCTGTCTCACTTCATGGGTCTCTGCACTTTCCCTCTATCCCTGCACCCCCAACCTCTCTCTGTGTTTGTTTCTATGTACAGTTCCACCTCCACACTCTCCTCATTCTCTAAGCTTACAAGAAAACATCCAAACACTTCAGCATCAGCATCCCAAATTTATTCTCCAGCAGCTGTGGCTGGGTGGGAGAGACTAAGGGGAGGGGAGGGGGAAGAAAAAGGGGAAGGAAGAGAGAGAGAAGAGATTCCCAGAAAATGGCAGGCACTGGAGAGAGGAGGGGATGGTTCCGAGCAAGACTGGAGCCATGCACCGGCAGGCAAGATTAGGGATTAATATGAGCGGTGGTGGGTTTGGGATGGGGAAGTCCAGAACAAAAGCTAATCGGGAACAGTTGGGGAAAGAATCCTTCAAGTATCCCAAGGATCCCCAGAGCATAGAAGGAGGGAGTACTGGAGGATGGGGGCACAGCCTCCCACTTACTCTAGAACTGGAGTGAAGGTGGGAGGGGCATTGGAGGTTGAGGTTTGTTCTGGAATCTGAGTCTGGAAGAGCCAACCCCATGAGATTATTTCCGGGGTAGGGGGAGGCATAGAACTACCAAGGAGTCTCAAATCCCACGGAGTTGGGATGGTGGTGGTGGTCCTGGAACCTGCTAGAGTGAAGTCCAGAATGCTAAGGTAGGGGAGGATATAGGGGTTGGCACAACAGAATCTAGAACACCGGACAGCTCCAGAAACTGTATGGAGTTTAGAATGCCAGAGACGCTTGGGAGGAGCATCTAGATACCATGAGGGCAGAGGCCAGAACGCTGAGATGCAGGATCTGGAATCCGGAAGGGGGTGGAGCAGGTGGCATGGCAGAGGGGATACTAGAGACACCTAGTGGTGGCAAGTGAGATTACATGACTGGCACAGGCACCGGGCTGGTGGGGCTGCGGGCGTCCGGGTGCACGAAATCCGGGTTAATGTAGGTGAAGCCCTGAAAATCGGCCTGGTCTATGCTGGCCAGGACTAGGCGGTCCGGGGGTGTCAGCGCTGGCGCTGCACGCGTGAAAAATTTGTCGAAGTTCTCGCCGCTTCGACCACACTGTGGGAAACAGGAGGAGGAAAAGCTTAGAATGTCTGCCTGGTGCTTGGGTGTCCGCTATATCCCCCTGCACTCATCGTCAGTCTCTTGCAGGATCACTACATATCCTTCCTTTGTGCCAGGGGAGTCTCCGCAGAGGGAACCTCACCCAACCGCCATATATGGGTATTGACACTCCTGGACACCCAACCCTTCCTGGGATCCCGTTTTGTTATTGTTGTTGTTGCCTAGGTAACTGACCGGGCGTGGTCTGAATGGAGGCGCAATCTCCAACCGTTCCAGTCTCTCCCAGTCGATCCAGCGGAAAAAACCATGTGCTCGGATGGTGGGTTCTCCATCTGGCCCCGAGCCCAGGCGCTTCCCTGGGTGCTTGGTCAGGAACTGTGGGAAACACAGACATAGAGACAGATAGACAGACAGAGTCCCAGATAGGGAGACCGGGAATGAAAAAGAGAAAGAGACAGAGAACCCAAGAGACAAAGGCATAGAGATCCAGAGAGAGAGAACAGCGAGGAAAAAACAGAGATGAAGAGAGAGGGGGAGGAATGGAAGAGAGGAAGAGAGGAGGAAGAAGAGGGAGAATAAATGAGAATGGGAAAAAATGAATTCCAGACCCAGACGCCCAAGGCCAGACAGAGAAAGAGAAAAAATCAGGGCGTGAGATTGTGAGGAGCAGAGGACCCAGAAAGAGAGGAGGGTACATGGGGAAGAGACCCAGAGAGGAATGAACAGAGGAAGAAGAGGTTGGAAATCCAGAGAAAAGGGGGAATAAAGATTCAGAGAGAGGGTATATAGACTCATGGGGGAGGGAAGGAAGCCAGATATGGGAGGAGGCAGAAGAGAACCAGGGGGCCAGAAACCCAGAAAAAGAAAAGCATGCAGACCCAGGAGACAAACACCCAGAAAGAGAGAGAAAAGATCCAATTTGAGAGCAGAGACCCAGAGAAAGGGGAAGACAGAAAAAGGGAGAGAGATGCAGAGTGTGTTTGTATGACAGCAAGGGTATGAGGGTGAGAGAGACAGAGAGAGAGAAATACAAAATACAGAGATACAGAAGAAGACATAGAAAATGCAGAGACACAGAGAGCCCCATCATATGTAGGCAGATGGAGGCAGAGGTATGAGATAGAAACCAGGGAGAGACAGACAGATGTGGAGATGGGGGCTGAAAGAAGTGTGCTAACATTTGCTAAAAACCTGCTATAGGCCAGGTGCTTTCTTAACTCTGTGCAACAGCAGAAGAGGAGGCTGAGGCTCACAAAGTTTTGGTGACTTGCCCAAGATCCCATGAGAAGAAAAACTGCAGAACTTAAGTTCACCTGACCCACTTGGCTCCGGAAAGAAAGGCCTTGGCCTTTCAGCACTTCCTGAAAGCAGGGAGCAGGGAGCTGGGGAGTGTTGGACAGCAGAGAAGAATGAGACAGAGGTGGTAGCAGGGCTGTAAGTCATTGTAACAAAACCTATATATTGTATCAGCTTTTCCAGCAGATGGAAGTAAAGTAACAAGGAGGGGGAACCTTTTTTTCCAATGGGCACTGAGGCAGTGATGGGGTGCATGGGTTGTGAGTCAGGGGAAGCTTGGAGTCAGGGGTCTCTCACCCCCTTGCAGATGGCCACGGCTTCCCGGGAAAGCGACTTGGGGTAGGTGACAGTTTGTTCCATGATGGCCTGAAACAGCTCCTCCTCGTCCTCCCCATCAAAGGGAGGCTATGAAAATGGAGGGGATAAAGAGTCAGAGATTTGCCAAATTGCCTTTCCCAGTCCTTCTACATACTCTCATCTTCCACCATGAATATGATTGGCTGTTGACATCACTGGACTCCTCACTATTACCTAGAGAGAGATTGAACCAGACCACCAAAGCTTTATCTTTCTCCTGCTCCAACTCTCTAGTTTCCTAGCTCAGATGACTTAGCTTAGTGTATGTCTTGGCAGCCCTGCCCCTCTTTATCTACTATGAACATCAGCAGGGTGTTAATTAGATAATATGTCATTAAGATAAAAGAGAGGAAAAAACATTCTTTTGGTTGGTTGAGTGGTTCCCAGTCTTCTGGCGTTAGAGAAAATAATACCAAGGCAAGGATTTTTTTTTTTTTGAGTCAGAGCCTCAAGCTGTCACCCTGGGTAGAGTGCCGTGGAGTCACAGCTCACAGCAACCTCCAACTCCTGGGCTCAAGCGAGTCTCCCATCTCCGCCTCCCAAGTAGCTGGGACTACAAGCGCCCACCACAACGCCCAGCCATTTTTTGGTTGCAGCCGTCATTGTTGTTTGACGGGCCTGGGCTGAATTCGAACCCGCCAGCTCAGGTGTACATGGCTGGCGCCTTAGCCGCTTGAGCCACAGATGCCAAGCTGGATTATTATTACTATTATTTTTTATATTAGAGTCTCACTTTGCAGCTCCCAGTAGAGTGCTGTGGCATAATAGCTCATAGCAACCTCAGACTCATGGACTCAAGCAATTCACTTGCCTCAGCCTCCAGAGTAGTTGGGACTACAGGCAGCTGCCACAAAAATCAGCTATTTTTTAGAGACAAGTCTCACTCTTGTTCAGGCTGGTCTTGAACTTCTGAGCTCAAGCAGTGCACCCACTTCAGCCTCCTAGAATGCTAGGATTACAGGCATGCCCACCGTGCCCAGCAAGGCAAGGATTCTTAATGTGGAGTTTAGGGAGTCTCTACCTAACTGAGGGGTCTGTGAACTTGAATGGAAAAAAATACTGCATCTTTATGTTTTTAAACCTCTAACTGAAATTAAGCATTTCCTTCAATTATGAATATAGGCAGCAGCAGTACTTGTGAGTTCATCACCAACAGAAATGATAGATATTTCCTTCTCACATGAGAGTTGTAGACTTTTTTTTTAGACAGATTTCTGCTACTTTGGATAGAGTGCTATGGTGGCATCATAGCTCACACCAATCTCAAATTCTTGGGCTTGAGCAATCCTTTGCCTCAGCTTCCCTAGTAGCTGGTACTACACATACCCACCACAACGCCTGGCTAGTTTTTCTATTTTTAGTAGAGATGTAGTCTCACTCTTGCTCAGGCTGGTCTTAAACTCCTAAGCTCATGCAATCCATCCACCTCAGCCTCCCAGAGAGCTAGGATTACAGGAATGAGCCACAACTCCCTGCCATTAGATATTTTAAATGAGCAATCATTGCTACTTCAAAAGTCTTGTTAGTTCTTCCTACTTCCAATTACCATCAGAGCTTACTATTCAATGCATTAATAGGAAATCACATACTTATCCATATCCAAGTTTGTTTGTTTTTTGAGACAGAACCTCAAGCTGTCACCCTGGATAGAGTGCTGTGGCATCACAGCTCACAGCAACCTCCAATTCCTGGGCTCAAGCAAGTCTCCTGCCTCTGCCTCCCAAGCAACTAGGACTACAGGCACCCACCACAACACCCAGCCATTTTTTGGTTGCAGCTGTCATTATTGTTTGGCAGACCCTGGCTGGATTCGAACCCGCCAGCTCAGGTGTACGTGGCTGGCGCCTTAGCTGCTTGAGCCACAGGCACTGAGCCCATATCCAAGTTTTTAATATTTATACAACTGTATACATTTAAGTTAATTTAGCTGCTTGAGTTAGATTCACTGAAGTTTTATAGTTTTGATTTGGGGGGCTTGGTGCATTATTTTTATTTTATGCATTTAGAAAACATCATTCTGAGAAGAAGTCTATAGGCTTAACCAGACTGGTACTTTAGCATTTAGCATGTAAGGTGAAAGGGTTCATGGTATTTGGGGGGAAAAAAAAAAAAAAGAGGTTTACCCTTGGTCTATGCTAAGATAACACTTCAGAACCACGGACAGCGCTATCTGGGTGTGACCTTGTAGGGCTGGGCATACCTCAGTTAGATTATAAATCTCCCTTCTAACCTGCTTCTCCTCAGAGAAAGGTCATATACAGGTGACACCCCACTCAGTATTGCCATTAGCCACTTCAGCGTCTCCCCATCTTCCCTTACCTGTCCTGCCAACATCTCATATAGCAGAACTCCAAAGGACCACCAATCGACAGACTTCCCATAGGGCTGGTAGGCAATAATCTAGTGGGGAGGGTGGAAGGCAGGGAAACATGATTTGTCCTTTAAGAAGTCTATGATGCCTCTGGTCTTACCCCTTTGGCACTGTGCCCACTTTAATTGCTTTCAGCGCAAGCTCTTCCCACTCTGAATATTTTGGCCAGGGCTCTGCCCTTTGGGAAATTTAGGAAATAAAGTTTAGCTATTTAGAAAATTACTTTGGTCTCAAATACAAAGACTCCCTATGGACCAAACCACAAATTCCACCCACTTAGAATATTTGGGTAACTAGACCCTCCCCTTTAAATATCAGATGTACAAGGCTACATTTTGCAGACCAAAGATCCATAAACCTGGATGCATACCAGGGTCATCTAAGGAACTAATCTGAATAATAGATGTTTCTATCAAAATATCACATGTACCCCCCAAATTTTGCACAACTGTGATGTATCAAAAAAAAAAATACAAAAATAATAGATGTTCCCAGCCCTGAAGAATTCCATCCTCCATAAGCTAGAACTAGAGTCAGGAAAACGTGTGTATTTTTCAAATTTTCCACAGGTGATTCTGAATACCAGTCAGGTTTTGTGATCACCGACATTGATTGCTTGGGGATTGATCCCTTGAAAAGATCAAAGGGCAGCACCATCCATACAACCTTCCGCCAAACTTAGAAAAATCAGGACATGAGCTCTATCCACTTACATGTACATACAGAGTGTCAGCTCCACCACCTTAACAAAGTCAGCAAAACTCCAGCCACGTAAAATACTCAGAGTACAGCATCTGCTCTCTAAGGATCCTTGAGGATCTGATCCTGTCCTCTTAGAATGTTCAACACAGAAGGCCAGACCACTTAGATCAGAGAGCCTTACACAATATTTATGAAATGAGTATCCACCCAACTGAATACTCCAGGGCAAGCCCTGCCCAGTTAGAATATTCAAGAGACAGCATCCACAAGCTCGGTGTTCTCAGTGGACCAGCCACACCCACTCAGAGTGCACTAGAAATAGTCTCCACCTCCTTGGCATGGTCCAGGAACAGGCACTACACAATTCCCACGAGCTGGTCCCACTCTCTCAGAACACTCACCCACAGGTCCCACCCACTTTACCTATTTAGAGACCCAGTTCCACCCACATAGAAAGCTTAGCACACAGAGCTTGCCTGAGCTGGACTGGCCATGAAGGGGGAGTCCTTGCTGAGTAAAAATGCCTACAACTCACAACAAGGGCCCAGGATCAGGCCTCACCCACTGTGAATATTGGACAGCCAGCCATGCCCACTACGAGATGTCAGAGTGAGCCCAGTTACCCATAGCCCAGAGGCTCAGTTACCTCAGGGGCTATGTAGTCCGGGGTCCCGCAGAAGGTGCGGGTCGTGGTCCCAGGGAAGACATTCTCCTTACACATGCCAAAGTCAGTGATCTTGATGTGTCCTTCTGCATCCAGCATCACATTGTCCAGCTTCAGGTCCCTGGAGAATGGGGGTGTGGGATAAAAATTGTGGGATCGGTTGAAATCACCAAGCTGGAGGTCTAAGTTCGAATTCCTTCCCCTCCAGGGGACAGATGTCCTTCGATGGAAAGTCCTGGGGCTGCTCACCTGTAGATAATGCCCTGATTGTGAAGGAAGAAAAGGCCTATGGCAATTTCTGCTGCGTAGAACCTGGAGAAGCAGGTGGGAAGCCAGAAGGTCAGTGGCCAGCCTCTACCCTTTTCCGCCTTCCCCTCCCTTCTCTCCTGACGGAGACTCACGCTGCGTGGGGCTCCTTAAACTTGCCCAACTGCTGAATGTGGTACATCAAGTCTCCCCCGGTGACATACTCCATCACGAAATACAGGCGATCCTGGGGAGGAGTGGGTGGGCTTAGAGATGGGGCCACACCTACCTGAGGCTGGGAAACTCTTTTCCTACCCCCTCGGGACAAACATGTAAGGCTCTGGATTCACCCGACCAGAAACACGGAGCACCAGGGCACACCCACTGGGAGGGCCCCTAAGGTTCTGACCCTGCCTCAGAATCTCTCGGGTGTTCTGGCCCTGCCTTCTCAGAATTGAAGATTGAGGAAATCCGGGGACACCAAAACCTCTTTCCACAGCCCGCCACTCACACACATATACAGTTCTGGCCACTTGTTGGAGACCAAAGTTGTTCAGGTCTCGCCTACAATTTATTTGTTTAAAATCCAGGAAGCTGGCCATGCCCATTCAGAGCCTGTGGAAATAGTCTCATGCCTTCTCAAAACTCAGATGTTTCTCATGTCTCTTTGCCCCGTGCCTTGATCTTAAGGAAATAGGGAAATGCCCCGTTTCTAATGTGTCCTTCAGTCAGAATCCAAAAAAAGATAACCCCGTCACTCTGAGCCCATTGCTGGTCCTTAAATCATTTTCCTCCACGCCTTCGCTCAAAAATCCAGAGCTGGCTACACCCTCTAAGCACCAAGCTCATCTCCGCAACAGGCATTCTGGCCACGCCTATTCATCTGACCACGCCCCAGAGCTCTGCATTTGGCCACACCCACTCAAAGAAAGCAGATTTCTTTTGCCCGGTCCTAAACTCAGAAACCCAAAACAGATGCCTCATTCATCCACAGGGAGGTGAGGCAGGGCCCAGGGCCCGCCTCTGTCTCCTCCTTTCTTACCGGGGTCTGAAAGGTGGAGTGCAGCTGGGTGAGAAAGTGGGGCCTGCCGCCAGGACCACGGCCCCCCAGCGCCAGCACGCGTTTCTCCACCAGCGTGCAGTCCACATCGTCATCCTGGACGATTACGTCCTTTTTCAGGATCTTGATGGCGTAGAGCTCATCGGAACCCCTGCGTTCGGCCAGCATCACCTATGACAGAAGTCCAAATGGCTAGTCCATTTTGGCAACTCAAAACCTACCCCTCTCCCTTTCAGGAACACAGAGAAACAGGATCTCAGTTCCTTCCCCTCTCTGTCAAGGGACTGGGTACCCTGACTTTGCTGCACACACCCTCAGGGAAAGTATCTGCATCCTTATACCTCTCCTTTCCAGGAACCCTTGAGGCCCAACAGAACCATATTTGGGAACTCAGGAGCCTAGTATCCCTCTTCTCCCACACCCTCCCTAAGGACCAAAAACCTGAACTCTCCACAGACATCCTCTCATTTTCCCAGAACCACAGGAGTCCAACCTTTCCAAAGCTGCCTTTTCCTAGAACCATGAGGAAGCTGAAGTCAGAGATGTGCAGGCGTCCTGGGCTGGCCCCAAAGAAGCAGCGCTTGGAGTCGGTAGGACTCGGAGAAGGGGAGGGGATGGGAGAGGTAGAGGGACCCATCCGCACCCGCTGTGAGAAAGAGACAGATCCAGAAGGAGTCAAAGCCTGAATAGGAACAAGGAGACATCCCCTGAGGCACAGCATCTAAGAATGAAAGGGATTGGGGGGATCTGCCACCCTTCCACCCCATCTTTAGCTTAATTTTCTGACTTTTCATAGTCTGCAGGGTTTGTTTATTATTTAACTAACATTTAGCTTACTATATGCCATTTCTGGAAAACCCTGCTATCATCCTGATTTTACAGAAGAGGAAACCAGCACAGAGACGATAAGTAACTTGCCCAATCACATGGAGGTAAAGGGCAGAGCCAGAAATCAAACCTAAGCAGTTCAGTTCTAAAGTTGCTGCTCTTCACCTCTAAGCCAGAATCCCATAGAGAGTTTGGTAAAACAGATGGCTGGGTCCCACTCCCAGATTTTCTGATTCCATAAATCTGGGGCAGGACTGGAAAGTATGCAAGTATCCCAAGTGCAGCTGCTGCTGCTGCCACTGGTCACTAGTCAGTCTGGGGACCACACTGGGCTTTAAGCTTGGGTGCCTTCCCCACCTTTTCCTGATGTGGTCCCCAAGAGGGGCTCCAATGACTGAACTGCTGTAATAGCTTCCACACTTGTCCCTACATCGTTTGTTGCTTTTTCTAAAGCATTCTCTACTCAGCAGACAGAGGGACCAATTTAAAAATAAATAAACCAGGTCATGTCTCCCCTATGTTTGCAAAACCTCTAATAGCTTCTCTCTGTGTTAAGCTTTTATTCTGTGAGGTTTGCAAAGCCAGGCTCCTAGATCCAGTCACCCTGGCTGCACACCTGCTGTCCTCTCTCCCTGCTCAGGGCCTTTGGGTTTCTTCTCTCCCATTTCCTCCTAGTTACCTCTCAAACATGCTTTGTTTAGACCTTGACTCAAACATCATTTCCTGGAGGCCTCTCTAGACTTTCTAACTTGTCAAGGGCCTCTCTTAGCTCCCCTTTGCCACCACAGACATTTTCTTTGTACTATTTCTGTTAGTAATTTTGCATCTGTCTGCTTACTGTCTATGAGCTCCCTAAAGCAACAGTAAGCTTTGTTTTCCAAGACACAGTGAGAGAGCCTGGGACACAGTTGGGGCTCAAAAAGTATTTATTGGATGATGTAATCTTGTGCAGAAGGGCAGTCTGACTGCCCCCATTCTGACCTGGCTCTGACCCTTACTGGGACATCTCCATAACCTCATCTACAAAGGAGGGACATGACTATGTCCCACATAGATACATTGTAAAGATTAGCTACATAAACATATGCAGGGCTTTTACAGCAGGACCTGGGCAGCAATAAGACCTACTTGTACTTGCTATATTGTTACCCTCATACCTACTACTGGCACATGGTAGGTGCTCATTGGTAATATTAATTGGTGCCTACTGAGTTATGGGAGACAGCTGTCAACAACAACAGGGACGCACTCCATCCCCGACTTGCAGCCTCCACGGCTTTGCCCACTGTCTGCCAGGACTCCCAGGGAGACTAACCCTCTCTCAGTTAAATGCACAGGATGATCATCCTTGCTCATCTCAAAGACATTCTACTTCTTTGGGCCAGAATTTCCCTCTGCTGTTTTCTCTGTCTCCTGAGCAGCCAGTTCTCAAACTTAACCACGAAAAAACCCCCAAAACTCTGAAGAGTTTGTTTAGCATGCAGACATCTGCAGACATTCAGCCATTTAAAGAGATTTTTACATGGCAGGCCTGCAGAGAGGCCAAGAAACAGGATTTTTAATGTAAGTACTCTTATAATTCTGATGCAGGAAGACCACACACAGAACACACAGCTGTGAACAACAACAGAGATGCACTCCATCCAAGTTCACACACAGAACTTGAAAACCCTTGTGAAAGTTTCTATAAGAGTCAGGAGAGGCTGGGCACGGTGGCCCATGCCTGTAATCCTAGCACTCTGGGAGGCTGAGGCAGGAGAATCCCTTGAACTCAAGAGTTTGAGACCAGCTTTAGCAAGAGAAAGTTCTCATCTCTAGGCTCCACGCCTGTAGCTCAGCAGATAGGTCGCCAGCCACATACACCGGGGCTGGAGTGTTTGAACCTGGCCTGGGCCTGCCAAACAACGACAACTACAACAATAGAAAGCCTGGCGTTGGGCAGCGCCTGTGGCTCATCGAGAAGGGTGCCGGCCCCATATACCAAAGGTGGCAGGTTCAAACCCGGCCTCAGCCGAACTGCAAAAACAGAAAAATAGCCAGGCGTTGTGGCGGACCCCTGTAGTCCCAGCTACTCAGGAGGCTGAGGCAAGAGAATCGCCTAAGCCCAGGAGTTGGAGGTTGCTGTGAGCTGTGTGCCACCACGGCACTCTACCAAGGGCAATAAAGTGAGACTCTGTCTCTCCAAAAAGAAAACAAAAAAGCCAGGTGTTGTGGTGGGTGCCTGTAGTCCCACCTACCTCCCAGCTACTTGGGAGGCTAAG
>CAUYRH010053116.1:0-12075 GCA_963574655.1 Perodicticus potto
TGAGAAAATATCATGAATGTTACATTAATCAGGTGGATAAAAATATCTCCGATTGTATGGGAAGCCCGCACACTGTACTCCAAGCTTGAATCATTGTACACAGTTATGACTCAATAAAAAATAATTAAAAAAAAAAAAAAACCAGATCCAAATAAACTTTGGATCTCAATTTTGCTACTCAAGAACTATGTGGCATGGACAAATCACCCGACCTCTCTGGGCCATGGTTTCTTCACACATAAGTAGAGGTAATAACAACAATCTCCCATGAATGGAATAAAACAAAGACGTGCGTGTGGACCCCTAGCCCTCATGAACTATTTACAGTGGGGGCAGTAGGGAACAATGCCAAGGTCCCAACATGGCACTTCCCAACATGGCACTTCTGTGGAGCCCTCAGGGTTCACCTGTCCCCAAAGGCATCCCCCACACCTTGCCAGGCATCTTCTACACACCAGCTGGGACATACTCATTAAGGTGAGTATGGTTGGGTGAGACTGGCTTCTTGAGAAACTCTCTGGGGAACACCGCCCAAGGGGGACATCAGAAAGCCAAAGGTGACAGTATTTGTTGTTTATCTGAAATTCCAATTTAGCTGGTTCTCCTTTAGTTTTTTTTATTATTAAATCATAGCTGTGTACATTAATGCAACCATGGGATACAATGTGCTGGTTTTACATACAATTTGAAATATTTTCATCTAACTGGTTAACATAGCCTTCAGGGCATTTTCTTGGTTATTGTGTTAAGACATTTATATTCTACATTTAGTAAATTTCACATGTACCATTGTAAGATGCACTATAGGTGTGGTCCCACCAATTCCTCTCCCTCCACCCATTCTCCCCTCCTTATCCCCCTTCCTCATATTCCTCCTTAATTTTTAACTGCTAATTCCGGCAGCCCTATTCCGAATCCCAGGTGTGGGTATAACCCAAGGTAGTCAAGGGAGATCACAGGAGTGGATTGGGGCTGCCACAGAAGTCCCTTGAAGCTGCAGGGAGTACACGCCAAGGTCAGAGGCTTTCCAGCAGCTTCTGCAGGTTAAAGCTTTGTTTTGATCCACCCCCAAATAATGCTCCCAGTGTGTCACTAAAAGCAGGTTCCCTGTGAGCTCTGCGGGAAAGTAGTTCTGAGGGAGGAAACACAGAGCACACAGGGACGTATGAGTCTAGAATCAAAGGGGGCGCCTCAGCCCCTCTGACACTGCTGTGAGCTGGGAATTTCTATTCGGCCCTTCCCAAACATATCTATCTGGCCATGGAAACTTGAGCGTCATGATACATCCCTTGGGACTGGCTTCTTGAAAAACACGGCCTGGGAACCACCACCTTAAGGGTGACATCAGAAAGTCAAGGTATGTCAAAAACTCCTTGCTGTAAACAACCTAGGTGCCCATACAGTCCCTGGAAAAGTGAGCCACTTCTGAACCTGCCAGCAACTGAGGCAGCTTCTTAACCAGCAGACAGACAGCAGAGCCATGGCCCACGTTTGGGTTTCGAAGGAGGGTCCCACATGAAGTGCCTGTATCTTAAGCCTAATGTATGTTCATTGTCTTGTGGCACAAGGAAGGATCGTGAGAAGCTTTCCTGTCACTCCCAGCCATCTCTCCCATTATTCTGCTTCTGCACCCCAAATTACTCATCTGGGTTAAGGGGTCTCAATACTGGTTCGAACGCAAATACGCCTGGGAAGAATGGCACCGTCAGGTCAGTCACCAAGAGTCGGTGTGATTCCCATATGGGATCCCTCTCAGGGTGGCAGCTCCAGAGGCAGCTTTGTCTTCCTGGCAGGGAAGTGACTGGGGCTCAGAGCAGGGTCTGGTGGTGCATGCTTAGGGAAGGGGCAGTGCCCTGCTAGGGCCGAGAGAGAAGAGACACCAGTTGCCACACTAAGCGCACTAAGAATTTGCCCAGCTCAGGTCTTATATGGAATCTTACAAAAACCTAAACTCGGGCCTGGAGTGATGGTCCCCTCACAGTGACAGCTGGGGGCACTTACTCCTCTCCCACAGGTTCAGCTCACCTCTGGAGATTCCCATTAATCCAGGGGCCTCTCAGTCACCTGTGGGATCACACAGCATTTATGGGCATAGGTCAGGCTCAAGCCGGGCCTCTAACCCACTCCCCAATTCTGGAAGCTGAGCCCCTCACCTATTACCCAAGTTCCAGACCTGACGCTTACTCTTAGCTCCTCACCTATATTTCTTCAGCCTTGAACTTGCTTCCCTGCCAAGACCCTCCCCTCCTCCTACCTCAGTCTTACGTCATTCCACTTCAGGTCACCCACCTCCTAGCCTTAATCCTTTTGAGGGTCTGAAGTCCTACCCCAAGCCACAGACAAACCCCGCTGCTTGCTGTTACAGTGGTGGATATCTTCTGCTTGCCCCAAGAACCTCCAGGGGCCATGCCCTACCTGCCTGCTGGGACAGAGGCTGACTGCTTCCCCTAATGCTGAAGGTCCCCACTATGGCTTCTTCCATGGTTGGTCTCATGCCCATGGCTCTGGTCTAGCTCCTGAGTATCCTGCTTATGACACACTCCCCCCTGCCTTCATCTCCATGGAACACAGACCTCCACAAACCAGTGCTGAAGGTTTGACTTGTCACCAGGCATTTTCTATAGCTGAAACCCTTCCCAAGGGTCTCGTGGGTTTAGATTTTCTGGGGTGACCTGATCATTCCACAAAGGGTCAGGAGCAGGAATCCCTGGAAAAACTGAACCGAAAACTTCCTGACAAGATAAGCTGGCACCACAAGGGGGCAGTATTGGCCAACACTCTTCACAGAGTTGAGGTCACCCCTCCTATTGTTGGGGGTAGAAGGAGGAGGAGCTCAAAGGAAGGAGAGTTCTTTACACAAAACAAAAAAAGTCAGATGACATCATCAAGGTAGCTTCATTGAGGGAAATTCCAACAATGTCATATGGGAGACCTTCCATCATCTCACTCAGCTGAGCCACTTTCAGCACCAAGAGCCAAAAAAGCACATTCCAAATGACCAGGTGCACACCCAGAGGGTTCCAGTGAATTGTCGTGCTCTTGGCTTAGCCAACAGAAGGACTGGGGCTAGAAGCCCAGGACTCTGGTCCCTGTACAAAACATCTGGGATACTCCACTGGTCCCCTCCTTCACTCCAAATGAATCAATCAACACGTCATTACTGAAATCTACTGTATGCCCAGGCTGGAGGGTCTCCAAGGTTCCTCTGGCTCTGACTAATGAAAGTCCAGGATGTCCACCTGACAGAGGCTCATCCTGGGAATGCTCCTCCCTTTGGGAACTCTAACCTAGTTAGAGCCCAAGAGTACCTTTATTCAGTTTCTCTGCCATCATCATAGCGGGCTTTGCCCAAAGCCAGCATACGAGCAGTTACTAGGTTTCCATAAATCATAAATTTGGGGAAAGTGGCTTTGTTAAATTATGCACAAGGTTTCTATTAAACAACAAAGTTCCCATACCTGTCACCCTACTAACAAGCCTTTAAAATAGATAAAAATCAAAGTCTTGTAAGTTGAATTCTAACTTTGTGGGAATTCATCTACTGCTGATTCACCTACATCAAGATAGAGAGATACAAGTAGGAAAGTGTTTAAGAAAGTGAGGTCTCTCACGTCTCCTTGGGGTATGTAAGCACAAAAACAAGAAGCTATAGCTCCCTGACTCTCTGAATCTCCTGTCTTTGTCACACTCATTAGCTGGGGGGGGGAATTGGGGGCATTGGCTAAGCTCACAGCAGATGCCATGAGCAGGATAGTGAGCTCTGCCCCCAGCCATCTCTCACCTGGTGGGAGCAGAGACACAAGACCAGACCATTTACCACCATGCAGCCAAAGAGGTGCAAAGCACACGGTTTTATAGATGGTAGTGGCTGGAGGTGGGAGGAGACTTTCACAGGTGGAGACAAGGGGAAGAGGATGTTCTAGGCTGAGGAAACTGGCACCCAAAAGGCAGGCAAGCATGGGAGTATTTAGATAATATCAAGAAGCACTTCCTCTCTCCAACTTGATTATACACTCCACAAAGCTAAGAGTCACATATTCTGACCTGTTATTTCTCAGCAGTTTCTAGCACAAGGTCATGAACATGGAAGAGGCTCGTGAACTACTGTTTTGGGTGAACTTCTCAAAAGGCAGGACACTGATCCAGACTGTTGAGAGGGAACTGACTTGCTTGTATGTACACACTATGCCCATTTTTGATGCATTGCCTCAGCTGCAAATCCTCCCTTACTTGCTCTGTATGTGATATTGAAGCTGAACCCTGTGAGCATTTCTCTTGCCAGCAGGTGTGATTGATTGTTAAGCTATGTCAGTAGGGGGCACTGGAGAGACACCACCACAGAAAGGGGCTTCTCTCCCCAGGTCCAGCGTGCCTTCTTTTTTTTTCATATGCCTGCAAGGCCACAATGCTTGCCCCACGTGTAGAACATCTAGTCATACTTATCCCCAGAGAATTTCAGTAGCACCTTGGGAGAAGCTCCTTAAAAAGTCTCCCAGCTAAAGTTATCACCAGTAACTTCCTGGCAAGTACAACACCCTCTGGGCAGCTTTCCAGTGAGTTCTGTTGGCACCCAGCAAGCAGCTTTCAGCTTGCTAGCATTGACCTGTTTGACCTTGACCTAGCAAACTTTTGTATTATTCAGTGGCTCGGCCAGATCCACCCCAACAAAGTCTAAATCCCAGCCGTAAAAGGCCACTTCTTCCAAATGTATTTCATTCTACATATAATAGAGTTCTCTTTGCCCTCTTAGTAGCAGCTGATTCTCTATTACTAGTTAATAATTCTTTATAGTCTAACTTCCCCGTTGGAATTACTGTGTGGTTTGTCTCCCACACATGCATTCATACAGCTCCCTGAATATTCCTTGGAAGAGTCCTCATTAGTCAGTCCTTGCTCCCTCCACTGTCTGATTTCTCCAGTGAATCCTTGGAGTGCTTTGAGTCATCTCCTCCTCCTGCATACTCCTATATTGGCCAGAAAGTACTTTATGTATTTCAAACGGGGAGGGATGAGATACAGGGACTTTGGTGATTAAACCCTGGCTCCACTTCTTCTTAGCTGTGTGACTATGGGCAGGTAACTAAGCCTCTCTGAGTTTTAACTTCTATAAAAATAGAAATAATAATAGGACCTAACTTATAGGTTATTGTAAAAATTAAATAATCCATGAAAAATCCCCAGTGTCTGCCACATGGTAAGCGCCCAATAAACTGTTACTATAATTCTCTAAAGTCTCCAGCACACCTGAGTAAAGTATCTCAAAACCACAACAGAGGCAGCCAGAAAAGGACAAGAACATTTTAGCAATAAGGCATCCATCCCTTGTTGAAGTAAGACTACCCCAGATTGCAAAGTGGTGGTGGCAAGCATACGGCCATGTGGCTTGAGGATACCTGCCTGTCCTCAACTTGAACAGGTTATACATTCTAAACTTCCTTCACCTATGTGAGGGAAGAAGCGCTCTCCTCCAGACAACCTTTCTAAAATCTTAATTTAAAATGTAATATACATATATGGTTTTGAAAAAGTCAAGAGTTCAAAATGATATACAGATAAGAATCTAGCCTCCCTCCCACCCTAAGCCTCCAATACCTCAGCTCCCCAACCCCAGTTCAACCATAATAAACCAGTTCCTTATGCATCTTTCCAGATATATTCTAGGTACATAAAAGTATTTTCATATTTTAATATATGTGGGAACATTGTTCCTGCTTTTCTAGTAAATAATACATCTTAGAGAACAAGATATTTGCTACTGATGCAGCTACCTTATTTTTTCTTTCATCTTTTTTCCTTATTCCCTTTTTAACATCTACATCATATTCTTGATATAAATACAGCACCAATTATTTAACTGATATTTTCTGACAGAAATTTAAGCTATTTCAGGTGTTTTGCTGTTATAAACTTCTGTATACTTATTTTTTTCTTTTTATGACTCAGAGAATCATTTTGCCTCTTAGACTGGGAGCCACAAAGATAATCTTGATGGTCTAGTATAAAAATGGAGGCCTGGCATTGGTGGCTCATGCCTGTAATCCCAGTACTTTGGGAGGCAGAGGCAGGGGGATTACTTGAGACCAGGAGTTCCAGACCAGCCTGAGAAGCATAGTGAGACCCCACCACTTTAAAAAAAAAAAAAAAAAAAGTCAGGTGTGGTAATGTAGCCAGAATTTCTGCATCTGGTCCTTGATCTCAGGATTCAAAGAATGAAACCACAGACCATGTGAGTAAGCAAAAGGATAGAGTTTATTTTTTTTTTTATTTTTTGTAGAGACAGAGTTTCACTTTATCACCCTCGGTAGAGTGCCATGGCATCACACAGCTCACAGCAACCTCCAACTCCTGGGCTTAGGTGATTCCCTTGCCTCAGCCTCCCAAGTAGCTAGGACTACAGGTGCCCACCACAATACCCGGCTATTGTTTTTTTGTTGCAGTTTGGCAGGGCTGAGTTTGAACCCGCCACCCTCAGTATATGGGGCCAGCACCTTACTGACTGAGCCACAGGAGCCACCCAAAAGGACAGAGTTTATTGATAGATAAAGAGAGAGATAAGAAAACCTCCTCAATGGTGAAGGAGGGGTCCCAAGTAGGAAGCCCATGTGGGCCTTCTGTCTAGGGTAGTGGTTGTCAATCTTCCTAATGCTGCAGCCCTTTAATACAGTTCCTGTGGGTCACAACCCAAGGGTTGAGAACTGCTGGTCTAGGGGGTTATATACTATTTTTCTTATCTTAGACTCCAGAATGTATGTCCAGAACACATCACAATTGGCCAGGAGCCTACAGGCAGAAAATAACCCTAAAATTAGGATTGACATGGTCCTTGCTCCAAGCAAAGCAGTAGGGTGTGTGTTCCCTACTCTAGGGGGAACCACCCAGATGAGCTATTAATCAGGCACTTTTTTCATGACCTTGCTTGGGCCCAGAGAATATGACCTAGAAAGGGCCTATTTATGCCTAGAAGTGATTGTTTGTGATGAGACTGATTTCTAAGCTCACCCAGTCCTAGAAAATAGGGGTCCCTCTTCAGCTTTGAATAGGGAAACCCTGTATCAGGGACAGGTGTCACACCCCTATACCTGTAGTCCCAGCTAATTGGGAGGCTAAGGCAGGAGTATCACATGAGTCCAGGAGTTTGAGGTTGCAGTGAGTGAGCTGTTATGACACCAAAGGACACCACTGCACTCTAGCCTGGGTGACAGAGTGAGATTCTCATTTAAATAAAGAAAAATAAAATCCAAAAAGAAAAAAAAAAAGATCAAAAACCAGGAAAGGAGATTGGGAAACCTGCATTCCAGTCCTGGATCAACCACTAACATCCTTTGAATGCAGACACATATCACCTCATCTTTCTGTGTGGCTTAAGTTCCTTGTTTATCAGGTAGCAGTAATTGTACCAGCTGTAAATTGCCTCACAAGGGCATTCTGAGACTCAAATGAGATAATGTACATGAAAGCTTGTGAGCACGTGCTAATATACAAGCCTCTCATATGGTTATTTGTCAAACTGATAATTGATACATTGCTCTGCGAATGTGCCCGCCAGTCTCCAATATGTCTGGTATACCTACTACCCTTCTAAGTGAAGCTGCCTTACCTGCAGTGCCAGCTGACAGACCACCCAAGGCTGCTATGCGCTGTTCCCTATAACCCTGGCCTCCCCTTCCTCCCACTTCACTGCAGAATGGGCTGAGCTGGGCACCTTCCCCATCCGTAGGCTGCCCCGTGGCCGGAATGAAAAGCTCCCACCTAGGAGAGATAGGCCAGCTCGTTCTGATTCTTGCCCTTGGAAAGGTCTTCTAGGAAATAATGAGGGACTCTGACAGGAAAAACACAACACAGAAGGCCCAGGGAGAGGCCATACAGTCAGGGTTAGGAAGACCATCAGAAGCTGAAGTTAGGAGTAAGCTGAAATGAGGAGGCAGCAAAAACCTCGTACAGTGAAGCTACAGGACAGGAAAAGAAGTGAGAAAGGATGTTAATGAGACATGAGAGGACACAGAAACACCAGCATCAGCCAAGTTCTAACAATAAGTTAAGTAAGCACATCAGCTCCGACTGCTGGTCCCCGGGAACTGCCCTGACTCCAGCACAGATACAGGGCTTTACCGCAGACTCCTTTCTCTGAGCTCAATGAAGGAGGGAAGGCTCTTTTTCCATTGTCACCCATGCCAGACTAACCCAAGGTTCAGGAGGCCTATCTCCCCAACCCTAAAGGACAGTTTGTGATCTTCTCTAGGGATAGGAAGATGAGAATGCTAAGTCACACTCCCAGGGAAAGGGCAGGGTGGGGAAGGGCAGAGGGTAGAAATGGAGCAGCAGTGAGAAAACAGTGATCAATGGAGAATGCCTCACTCACCCAAATACTACGCACCCTTCATGTCACATCTTCCTCCAAACCTTCCCATAATTGCACTGACCCTTTGGCTCCCAGGGGACCTTGCCCAATTGGCCCCAGTTCTTAATCCTCTGTATCCCCATCTTTGATCCTGTGTCTTTGCAGTTCCTCCCACTAAAGGGGCAGAGTACATTTCCCATACTTTACTTTGAGCCTCTCTGGGCTTGGCTATGTGACTGTCTCTGGTCAATAGTATAAGATAGATGTGACAGTATCAGTTCTGAGGCCTTGTGTGCTTCTTCCATTGCCATGAGAAGAATATGCCCACGCCAGCTCATTCTTCTCAAAAAGATGAGATTCCCCTGAAACAAAGCTACCTCAATTACTTGGTCATATATAATTGTTTCTTTGGGCAAATGAAAATACAGGATCCCCAGTGAAATTTAAATTTCAGATAAACACTGGATTTTTTTTTAGTAGAAATGTATTCCACATAATTTTTTTTTTCGTAGAGACAGAGTCTCACTTTATCGCCCTCAGTAGAGTGCTGTCGCGTCACGCAGCTCACAGCAACCTCCAATTCCCAGGCTTAGGCGATTCTCTTGCCTCAGCCTCCTTAGTAGCTGGGACTACAGGTGCCCGCCACAACGCCCGGCTATTTTTCTGTTTTGCAGTTCTGCTGAGGCTGGGTTTGAACCTGCCACCTTTGGTATATGGGGCTGGTGCCCTACTCGATGAGCCACAGGCGCCACCCCCACATCCCATATAATTTTTTAGAACAAATTCAAGCTAAAAATTATTTACCTAAAATTCAAATTTAACTGGGAATCCTATATTTATCTGGCAATCCTGCTCCTGGTGCTCGAAGCCAGACAGACAACTTCCTATGAGATAACTAACAGCGGTGATAGAAATCACATGGTCCCCACCCAGTGCTAGGAGAGGAAAGCCACAGTTCATTTAAAGGTTTGCAAGAAAGACAGAAGATAAACCTTGAGCATGCCCTTCTGTCCAGTGACAAACTCACCCCTTCAAGTAATAATGATGATAGCTATTATTCGCTTGGTCCCTATATGGACATGGAGTAGGTTAAACACTCTTATTTTCCCATCAGTGCTGCAACATAAGAGGGCATAGCTTTATCCCATTTACAAATGAGGACCCCAAACCTCAGATGAGTAAAATAACCTTCCTTTGGTCACACGGCTAGAAAGAAGAACAAAGCTAAAATTCATATGCAGCCTTCCTTTTTCCATCACACAACCCTGCCTTCAAATATCAAAACGGAAGATGGTAAACTATATTCCCAGCTCTCCAGTCTCTTTGCTGCTCCCCTCAATCCATTCCACCCATCTGGCCATGTGAAGAATGGGGTTGCATTCATGTGATAGCGTTGCGGTAGCACAGTATCACTGACTGGGTGGCTTACACAACAAAGTTCATTTCTCACAGTTCTGAGGGCATCATTGGAGAGCAAGGTGACAGCAGAGTAGGTTCCCTCAGAGAGTTGAGAGAGAATGATCTAGTCCAGGTCTGTGATGGTTAATTTTCTGTGCCAACTTAACTGGGCCATTGGCTGCCCAGATGTCTGCTTACACTTCATTTCCGTCTTTGAGGGTATTCTGGACAAGATTAGCATTTGAATCATTGGAGTAGGTAAAGTAGATTGCCCCCCTTTCCAGTGTGGATGGGTCATGTTCCATCTGGAGAGTCTGAATAGAACAGAAAGGCAGAAGGGTGAACTGATTCTGTCTGCTGGACTACACTGGGTGAGCCATCATTCTCCTGGGACTTAAACCACTGGTGTTCCTGGGTCCCCAGCTTGCAGACAAGAGCTCTTAGAATTTCTCAGCCTTCATAATTGTGTGTCAACTCCTCATGATGAATATTATATATATATAATATACATATACACACACACACACACACACCCTGGTTCTGTTCCTCTGGAGAACTCTGGCTAATCCAAAGTCCCCTTGGTTTGTAGATAGCCATTTTCTCCTGAATCTTCACATCTTCTCTCTGTACATGTCTAGGTTCAAATTTCTTCTTCTCAGAGTACCCTTCAAATTAGATTAGCACCCATCCTAATGACCTCATTTTAACTTAATCACTATTATAAAGACCTTATCTCCAAATAAGGTCACATTCGGAGATAGCAGGGGTTAGGACTCCAACACATAAACTTGGAAAAGGATGTGGTTCAGCCCATAACAGGGTTTATGGAACTAATTGTTACTCATCCCAATATAATCTTCATTTAAAAGAGTAACCCAAAGAACAGATTCCAGATGATGACATTCTAGATTTCAAGTGGTAGAATTTTAGTCCTCAAAGCAATCCATTAGGGGTGGGAAAGGCCCATTCCGCACTTCTTAATAATGGCACCTGGAAGATGTCACGCCCTCCACCAAAGGGGCCCTAGCAACTGGCAGAATATGGGTTATTGTGAGGACAGGGGATTGTGATGGTAGCCAGACTGTGGAATCTGGTGAGGCCAAATGTTAGTACCTCAAAGATGTCCTTTGGCCCCAATTAGCAGCAGTGTGGTTTTCTAGATGGCCACGGAGGAGAGGGAGATCATGGAAACCCGAGGGGCCGGAGAAAGCTGCCAGACCTTCCCCAAGATGGTGCTTGGTGACTCCGCGTCTGAAGGGAAGCCAAGGGCTTTTTTGGTAAGGGGGATGTCCCATCTCACTGCCCCAGTGAGGGGAGAGAGGTACTCTAGGGACATGTGACTGGAGCTGAATGCTGAGGTTCCAGAGAGCTGGCGAGAAGCACAGGTAACACATACCCCATTCCCCTCACCAGCACTCAGCTGTCACCAGGAACCAGGTAGCTCTTCGTGAAGTCACTGGAAACTGGCTTTGATCTCATCCATCTGCGGCTCCATTTGGGGCCCTTCCTTGCTCCATAGACCAGACCTGGCTGCCCCTTGCCCGCATAGCCCACTTTCTGGGCCCCATTCTTTTAGGCTCTCCTGGTGCAGACCTGGGCATTCTCCCTCCCTCTGTAGCTCCCAGATCTGACACCCAACTAGTCGCCAAGTTGGGGGTGGGGAATTACCTCCTTGATGATTTGAAAAATCTGTAGGAAGACAGACATTCACCTCAACTCCCCACACCTCCACTTGCAACTTCCAGGCACCCTTAATGTTAGCGCCCTCTCCTTAACCCTGGTCCTGACAGCTCTGGGTAAGTGTGCTTCCGATAAGAACTCAGTCTAGAGCTTTACAGTGCAGGACATTCATCCAAACACCCCCGCCGTGGTGACCGAGGCTGTGGGAGAGCCATGGGTGGGGGGCTGCCCTACCCTGACGCTTCACTGTTCCCCCACCGCTTCCTGCCCCTGCCCCAGGAGGCACAGTCCCCGAAGCCAGACTCCTCCTACGACCACTTGGAGGAAATGGAAACTTGTGAGGACGGAGGCTACCCAAGGCCACCCAAGTCGCTGTCCCCCGCGGCCGGTCCCGCCACCAAGGGCCAGGCGGGTGACGGGCCTGAACTCCCGGAGTGGCTTCTGACCCCAGGCATGGAGCACAGCCCTGAGATGGAGTTGGAGAAGATGCGCATGGAGTTCGAGCTCACGCGGCTCCGCTATCTGCACGAGGAGAACGAGCGGCAGCGGCAGCACGAGGAGGTGATGGAGCAGCTGCAGCTGCCGGCGGCCGCGCAGCGCCCGGTAGGCGGCGGGAAGGGAAGGGCAGGGCGGGGCGGGGCGGGGAGGGGCAGGGCAGG
>CAUYRH010053117.1:0-37893 GCA_963574655.1 Perodicticus potto
AGTAGCTGGGACTACAGGCGCCCGCCACAACGCCCGGCCATTTTTTGGTTGCAGCCGTTATTGTTGTTTGGTGGGCTGGGCTGGATTCGAACCCGCCAGCTCAGGTGTACGTGGCTGGCACCTTAGCCCATTGAGCCACAGGCGCCGAGCCAAAATGGCTTAAACAATAATAAAATGTAAAAAAAAAAAGAAGAAGAAGAAGAAGAAGAAGAAGAAGAAGAAGAAGAAGAAGAAGAAGAAGAAGAAGAAGAAGAAGAAGAAAGAAAGAAAGTTTAACAAGAAACATTGTGATCAAAGAGGAATAATGGCTCTGAAAAAATAAAGAAGTGAAGGAGAATTTTAGGTAAAACCTTAAAGACATCTGACTTGACAATATCAGCAGCAGTATCAGAAAACAGGTATCCTGGTAGCAAATTAGTGAGAGTGTAAATTGGATCATGATCCAGGCAGGTGGCATGTTAAAAGAGTAACTGAAGGAAGTTTAACAAAAGGATTATTTATTGAGATATGCTCAGGGTTAATGAAACCTACAAAGGATGGTGAAGTTCTCAAGGACAAGCCACTGCAGGAAATAGCACCAGACTTGACTGGGCAAGGGAAGAGGTTTACTGAAACTTGGTGAGGTGGCTTCTGGTAAGGGAACATAGCCACTGCCAAATACCAGCCTTCCTCTTGCGCTCCCATCTTTCATAGGGATCCTGATTGGACACTGGTGTGCAAAGACACTGGATGATAGAGTTTCAAAGAGGTTAGCCTCCCAGGGTACAGAGCCTGGGACAGATGAAGTATAGACCTAGAGGAGCAAACAGATAATCCAACACAGAGGACAATTTATCATTATCTATAAATTTTGAAAGAACATCTTTGAATCTAACAATTCCACATCTAAAAATTCATCCTACAGGTAAACTCTAATGTGTACAAAATTGGAAAATAAAAAAGAGGGGTATTTTATATTTGTTGAGAGCATATTATGTAAGAGCACCAAGCAAGGCACTTTATATTTAATCCTCACAAGAACCCTATGGGTTTGGCACTATTTTTTCCATTTTAGGTTATAGTTCTATTACCATCAACTTGATACTATAAAACATCTGGACTTTGCTTTGTTACACTATTACACAATCCTCACACACATACATTTTCTGTACTTAAAAGTCAGATTATATGTATATGAGATTACATATATTTCTAATAATTTAATCAATATTTTTATTTATTTTTTATTTCAGATTAATATGAGAATACACATGATTTGGTTATATTGTTTGAATTTGTAAGTTGAAGTTGGAGTTGGAGTTGTTTCCTTCACCCAGGAAGTGTGCCATATGCCCGTGCATTGTTCCCTTGGAGTGGGGACTTGGAGCTTGGTACGATTATTATCCCATTTTATGCATAAGGAAGTTAAGGTTGGTAAATCTAAGACATTTACCTATTGTCATAGTGTTAATAAGTGACAGACATTGATTTATACCCAATCTGATCAGTGTGGGAGCTATAAGGAAGTTCATAGTAGCTTATCTGTGAAAACAAAAGAGTGAATACAAACCTAAAAGAATCTGCTTGGGGGCTGAGAAATAAATTATGGCACATCTATACAATGGAATACAGGCTGGGCTTAGTGGCACAGCCCTGTAATCCCAGCTACTTGGGAGGCTGAGGCTGGAGGATCACTTGAGCCCAAACGTTCAAGATCAGCTTAAGCAACATAGACCACATCTGTAAAGAGGAAAAAAAACCCAACCAAATACATGTATATATACTGATATGAAAAGGTATCTAAGATACGCAGTATGTGGAGAGGACAAGCAAAGGTGCTGAGAGTTGTACATCTGATATACCAATTCGTACCTAAAAATGAAAGGTATACTTAAATTTAATCCCTTGGTAGAAAGACTGGTAAAGGAGAATTTTTCAGTGTATACCATTTAGTATTGTTTTGATGATTTCATATGCATTATTTTTTAATAAATAATGTAATTAAGCAAAAAGTCACATACATACACATCAAATGTGTGTAAACTGCCCAGAAACAGAATAAAAATAGCTAACATTAATCAAGCACTATTTTAGTTGGACGTTGTGGTGGGTGCCTGTAGTCCCAGCTACTCGGGAGGCTGAGGCAAGAGAATTGCTTAAGCCCAAGAGCTGGAGGTTGCTGTGAGCTGTGACGCCACAGGGCTCTACTGAGGGTGACAAAGTGAAACTCTTTCAAAAAAAAAAAAATCAAGCACTATTTTATTTTATTTTTATTTATTTACTTTTTTGTAGAGACAGAGTCTCATTTTATTGCCTTCGGTAGGGTGCTGAGGTGTCACAGCTCACAGCAACCTCCAACTCCTGGGCTTAGGAGAATCTCTTGCCTCAGCCTCCTGAGTAGCTGGGACTACAGGTGCCCGCCACAATGCCCCTCCATTTTTTTGTTGCAGTTAGACCAGGGCCGGGTTTGAACCTGCCACCCTTGGTATATGGGGCTGGTGCCCTACTCACTGAGCCACAGGCACCGCCCAAGCACTATTTTAAATGTTTTATATGTATTATCTCACTGACTATTCAAAAGAAACTTAAGGCTGGGAGCAGTGGCTCACACCTATACTACTAGGACTCTTGGAGGCCGAGGAGGGTGGATTGCTTAAGCTCACGGGTTCAAGAACTGCCTGAGCAAGAGCAAGACCCCATCTCTAAAAATAGGTGGGGCGTTGTGGTGGATGCCTGTAGTCCCAGCCACTCGGGAGGCTGAGGCAAGAGAATCGCTTGAGTCCAAGAGTTTGAGGTTGCTGTGAACTATTATGCCACGGCACTCTACTGAGGTCGACAAAGTGAGACTCTATCTTAAAAATAAAATAAAATGAAATGAAAAGAGAATCTTATGAAGTAGGTATTTCTTGCTTCTTATTTCTTATTTATTTTTTTATTGAGACAGTCTCACTATGTCGCCCTCAGTAGAGTGCAATAGTATCACACCTCACAGCAACCTCAGACTCTTGGGCTCAAGTGATTCTCTTGCCTCAGCCTCCCAAGTAGCTGGGACTACAGGCGCCTGCCACAATGCCTGGCTATTTTTTGGTTGTAGTTGTTAGCTGACCTGAGCTGGGTTTGAACCTACCACCCTCATTGTATGTGCCTAGCGCTGTAAGCACTGTACTCCAGGCACTGCCAAGCCCCTTACTCTCCCTTTTAAAAATGATGGAACCTGGTCACAAAGAGATTTAGAAATTCATTCAAGATCACTCAGGACCAATCTAGCTCCAGAGCCAGTGCTCATAACTCCTCAATGAATGGTTACTGTTATTTCTGATAATTTGCCCAAAGTAGTAGTAACTTTTTCACCAGCTACATTTTTTTTTTGCAATTTTTGACCAGAAGTGGGTTTGAACCTGCCACCTCTGGCATATGGGGCTGGCGCCCTACTCCTTTGAGCCACAGGCGCCACCTCACCAGCTACATTTTAAAGTTGATTTAATACTTAATCCATCAAAACTTCTAAGTTTTTTGTTTGTATTTAGTTGTTACCAAGCCTAGCCACCGACTTCTTATTTTTGTAAAAATAATAATAACCCTAATTGTTTTAAAACCTAAAACTATCTCTTTATATTTACTCTAGTCAAAATGTCAACCTGTTGGTTTGAGACAGGGACTACAACTGTGGAGATAGTTGTGAGTCTTTAGTAAAGTCATTGTGTTAATTATGCCTTCTAGGCTCGGCGCCTGTGGCTCAACGGGCTAAGGCACCAGCCACGTACATCTGAGCTGGCAGGTTCGAATCCAGCCCTGGGCCTGCCAAACAACAATGACGGCTGCAACCAAAAAAAAAAAAAAAAAAATTATGCCTTCTAATTTGGAGTAATTTTCTTTTTATTTTATTTTATTTTATTTTATTTTTTGAGACAGAGCCTCAAGCTGTCACCCTGGATATAGTGCAGTGGCATCACAGCTCACAGCAACCTCCAATTCCTGGGCTCAAGCGAGTCTCTTGCCTCCGCCTCCCAAGTAGCTGGGACTACAGGCGCCTGCCACAACGCCCAGCCATTTTTTTGGTTTTTTTGGTTTTTTGGCAGGCCCAGGCTGGATACGAACCCGCCAGCTCAGGTGTACGTGGCTGACGCCTTAGCCAGTTGAGCCACAGGCGCCAAGCCATTTGGAGTAATTTTCAAATTTGATAAGCATGCCTCTGTGTCAGCATGTAAATTACTGATAAAGTTACCAAAGAGAACAGTGATAAGACAGAGATTTGTAAACTACCACAGAGACTCCTGAACACTTGACCTGGAAGTATTAATCCATCAGCACTGTTTGGATTATTCAAACTGCTGATCATCTACAACTGTTTCTTTATCTTGTCCCCAAGGACAACATGCTAGATTTTGCTCATCATTTTGTGGGAACGGCTTGGTGCCTGTGACTCAATGGGCTAAGGCGCCAGTCATGTACACCTGAGCTGGTGGGTTCGAATCCAGCCCGGCCCGCCAAACAACAATGACAGCTGCAACCAGAAAATGGCCGGGGGTTGTGGTGGGTGCCTGTAGTCCCAGCTACTTGGGAGGCGGAGGCAAGAGACTCGCTTGAGCCCAGGAATTGGAGGTTGCTGTGAGCTGTGATGCCACAGCACTCTATCCAGGGTGACAGCTTGAGGCTCTGTCTCAAAAATAAATAAATAGATAAATAATAAAAATAGAAAACTAGCTGGGCTTTGTGGCATGTAGCTGTAGTCCCAGGTACTTGGGAGACTGAGGCATGAGGATCACTTGAGTCCAGGAGTTTGAGGTTGTTGTGGGCTACACCAAGTCCACCGCAATCTACTGGAGTGACAGAGTGAAACTCAGGAGGCTGAGGCAAGAGAATTACCTAAGCCCAAGAGCTGGAGGTTGCTGTGAGCTGTGACGCCACAGCACTCTACCAAGGGTGACAAAGTGAGACTCTGTCTCTAAAAGAAAACAAAAAAACAAAACAAAACAAAAAAGAGAGAGAGAAAGAATTATGTAGATCCTAAGCAAAAGCTTCTTCAATGCAAACTAAGTTCCTTTAGCAACAAAAATGTTTCCTTTTTTATTCTTTTTTTTTTTTTGTTTCTTTGAGACAGAGTCTCAAGCTGTGGCCCTGGGTAGAATGCCATGATGTTATAGGTCACAGCAGCTTCCAACTCTTGGGCTGAAGCGATTCTCTTGCCTCAGCCTCCCAAGTTGCTGGGACTACAGGTGCCCCCCACAACACCTGGCTATTTTTTGGTTGTAGTTGTCATTGTTGTTTGGCGGGCCCAGGCTGGATTTGAACCCGCCAGCTCCAGTGTATGTGGCTGGCACCCTAGCAGCTGAGCTACAGGCACCAAGCCTCCTTTTTCATTCTTATTTGAAAGTCCCAATCCTTTCCTAACATACAAGTAAAATAGCTGACTAATCCAAATACAAAGTAAATCCATATACTTGCACGTCACATCAAAGGGAAAACATTTAAGAACCCATCTGCAGCATTTCTACGTGTGCCTCACTCCTCTCCAGCTCCTCTCCAGTCATGATATTGAGACTGTCCTTTAGTCTCGGGGGGGTGGCTTATGCCTGTGATCCTAGAACTTTGGGAAGATGGGGCAAGTAAATTGCCTGAACTCAGGAGTTTGAGACCAGCCTGAGTAAGAGTGAGACTTCATCTCTACTAAAAATGGAAAAAATTGGGCAGCACCTGTGGGTCAAAGGAGTAGGGCGCTGACCCCATATGCCAGAGGTGGCAGATTCAAACCCAGCCCTGGCCAAAAACCACAAAAAAAAAAAAAAAAAGAAAGAAAGAAAAAAGAAAAAATTAGCCTGGCACCGTGGTAGGTATCTATAGTTCCAGCTACATGGAAGGCAGAGGATTGCTTGAGCCCAAGAGTTTGAGGTTGCTGTGAGCTAGGATGCCATGACATTCTACCATGGCACTCTACCCTGGGCGACAGAATGAGACTATGGCTCAAAACAAAAAAACAAAACAAAACAAAAACCTGCCCTTTATAAATCAATAAAGGGATGCAAGGCGAGAACTAGAGTAAAGACCTACAACTCTGTGAAGGCACAGGCCTAGCTAAAAATAATAATCAGCCACTGACAATTATTCATTGTCCTTTTGTTTGCTTCTCTACAATTGCTACTCTGGAGTCGCACAGCTGCTGGTCATAGAGGATCTTAACTTTCTCAGTAAATAACAACACCTTTGTGAAACCTAAGGCTAGTTTTTGGTATCCTCCAGGCCCTGTATTCCGGTGGAATGGACAACCCACCCGGATTAGGGGCTCATGCCAAGGAACTGACTCAACTGGTATTGCAGCCTCCACACCAAGAACCAACTCAGCAAAGAACATAATCTCTACACCCCTGTAGTTCCACCCTGCACCCAGCCAATTAGCAGACCCTATTGCTTACAGTTTTGTCCACCAAACGGTCCTTAAAAACCCTTTCTCCCAAATTTCTGAGGAGGCAGATTTGAGACATTCCTCCTGTCTCCCCGCTCAGCGCACTGTGGAATTAAACTCTCTCTGCTGTGACACCTGCTGTCTCAGTGTATTGGCCTCCTCTTGTGCAGTGGCCCGGTGATGAACCTGGTCAGGTGTAACCAGTATCCGTAGTTTCCGCAGCCACCTGTCTCCATCTCTAAAATGGAGTGGCTGGGGCAAAAACTTATTTTTCAGAGCTGCTTTTTCTTGAATGTTTTGTAGTAGAGAGTTGGTTATTTTCTTATGAACTCTGCAAATGAACTCTTTAGGAGAAATTCAACCTTCTCTGGATTATCCCCACTTTTTCTATGGATATCTCATAGCAAACAGTGAGTCAGAAAACATTTTCCTGTCTTTATGTGCCATTGGATTGTATGTGCTCATGATATAAACTATGATACTTAAACAAGAGGGCATTAGGAAGGTAGATTGTTTGCTGAATTTTATAGTTTTGATTTTTTTCTCATGTTGTTTTCCTTTAAATTTTTGAATATATTTATAATTTTTTCCCCTTTCTTTTTTTTTGAGATAGAGTCTGACTTTTTCCTCCTGGATAGAATACATGGTGTCATAGCTCACAGCAACCTCAAACTCCTGGATTCCAGTGATTCTCTTAGACCTCAGCCTCCCCAGTAGCTGGGACTACAGGCACCCGCCACAGTGCCTGGCTATTATTAGAGATGGGTTCTCACTCTTGCTCAGACTGTTCTTAAACTCCTGAGCTCAGACGATCCACCCAACTCGGCCTCCCAGAAGGTTAGGATTGCAGGCATGAGCCACCACCCCTGGCCCTTATTTATAATTGTTTTATATCCCTTATTAGCTAATTCCATCATTTCTATCACTTGCGGTTGTGATTCTATGATTTTTTTGTTAGGTGTATAAGTCAAAGTTTGCTATGTTTTTGTACACCTACCAATTTTTAATTAGATGCTGGACATTATGTATTAATATTCTTGAGTGTTGATATCTTGTTGTTCTCTTCTTAAAATGTTGAAGTTTGTGTTAGAAAGCAATTAAGTTAATTCAGATCACTTGATTCTTTTGAAGTTTATTTTATTTTTATTTATTTTTATTTTTTTTGAGTCAGAGTCTCACTATGTGGCCCTCAGTAGAGTGCTGTGGCATCACAGCTCACAGCAACCTCAAATTCTTGGGCTCAAGTGATTCTCTTGCCTCAGCCTCCCATATAGCTGGGACTAGCTGGGACTACAGGTGCCCGCTACAATGCCCGGCTATGAAGTTTCTTTTAAATCTTTGGTACATTGGGACTAGTATTGTCTTTTTCTCATTCTTTTCTTTTTTTTTTTTTTTTTAAGACATAGTCCCACTCTGTCCCCCTGGATAGAGTACTGTGGTGTCATCATAGCTTGGAGCAATTTCAAACTCTCTTGGGCTCAAGTGATGCTCTTGCTTCAGCCTACCAGGTAGCTGGGACTTCATAGCCCAACACAATGGCCTGCTATTTTTTTTTTTTTTCTGCTTTTTTATTAGAGAGGGTCTCATTATTGCTAAAGGTAGCCTGGAACTCCTGAGCTCAAATGATCCTCCCAGCTGGGCTTCCCAGAGCGCTAGGATTACAGATGTGAGTGAGCAACCACATGCAGCTCTAGTGTTGTCTTTATGCTAGAGTCAAGTAGCATGCTATTTTTTTTTTTTTTTTTTTTTAGAGATAGAGTCTCACTTTGTTGCCCTCGGTAGAGTGCTTTGCCATCACAGCTCACAGCAACCTCCAACTCCTGGGTTTAGGTGATTCTCTTGCCTCAGCCTCCCACGTAGCTGGGACTACAGGCGCCTGCCACAACACCTGGCTATTTTTTTTGTTGCAGTTTGGCTGGGGCTGGGTTCGAACCCACCATCCTCGGTATATGGGGTCGGTGCCCTACTCACTGAGCCACAGGCGCCGCCCCAAGTAGCATACTGTTAAGATACGAACCTTCTGAGATCTCCTCTGATGGCCCCGAATATTCAAAGGAGTCTTTTGACCTGGATAGATGGGATTCAAATATCCCCAAGCCCTGTGTGAACTTTTTAGTCTTTGCCTGCTAGAACTGTGAGGTTTCAGCCCATGCCTATACACAGTGAGATTCAGCCAAGAAAAGAAGGAGGTGCTTGTGAAGATTTTTGAGGTTCTTTCTCTGTGCACTTTGCTCCTCTACAGTTTTCTGCCCTGCAAATTCTAGCTGCGTAAGTCTCATGAAATTTAAGTCTTTATCCTCAGAAATTAGCATACTCTATTTGGGTTTTCTTTTCCACTTTGCAGTCTAAAATTGTCTCCAGTAGGGGTGCTTGATTAAAAATTATTTAATATAATCTGAAATTTGTTATATAACTGAAATTTAACTAGATGCCCTACATCATATCTAGCAACTCTACCTCCGGGCAGAAAGCCAGGATAATTGTAGGGCTCACTTCAATTGTTTCCGTTCTCTCAGAAGTCAGAATCTTGAACATATTGTGGTTCCAATGTCTAAAAATAGTTGTTTCATATATTTTGTACAGTTTTCTGGTTGTTTACAGAAACTGGGAGGATAATTTTACACTAGTTACTTCTCCTGGGCTATAAACAGAAGTCCAGAATGTATCTTTACATTCATCTTTAGATTTAGAGCAAGTAAGCAAATACACACATAGTACAGCTGACCTATCAGACCTGGAATTGTTCAGGAAAAGATTAAAAAAAAAAAAAAAAAAGCAATGGCTGGGAATGGTGGCTCACATCTGTAATCATAGCACTCTGAGAGGTTGAGGTGGATGGGTTGCTTGAGCTCAGGAGTTCGAGACCAGCCTGAACAAGAACAAGATACCATCTCTACTAAAAATAGACAAATTAGCAAGGTATTGTAGTGGGTACCTGTAGTCCCAGCTACTTGTGAGGCTGAGGCAGGAGGATCACTTGAGCCCAGAAATTTGAGGTTGCTGTGAGTTAGGCTAATGCCACAGCACTCTACCCAGCAGAGTGAGACTGTAGCACAAAGAAATAAAAAATAAAATAAATGTATTATTTTTTTTATTTATTTTATTTTGTTTATTTATTGATATATATTTTTGAGACAAAGTCTCATTAGGTTGCCCTCAGTAGAATACCATGGCATCACAGCCCACAGCAACCTCAAACTCTTGGGCTTAAGCAATTCCCTTGGCTTGGCACCCACTACAATGTCTGGGTATTTTTTGGTTGTAGTTGTCATTGTTATTTAATAGGCCCGGGCTGGATTGAAATCCACCAGCTCCGGTGTATGTGGCTGGCACCCTAGCTGCTGAGCTACATGCACCGAGCCAATATATTTTATTTTATTTTATTTTATTTTTTGAGACAGAGCCTTAATTTATCACCCTGGCTAGAGTGCATCACAGCTCACAGCAACCTCCAACTCCTAGGCTTAAGCAATTCTCTTGCTTTAGCTTCCCAAGTAGCTGGAACTATAGCTGCCCGCCATGATGACCAGCTATTTTTTGGTTGTAGTTGTCATTGTTGTTTGGCAGTCCTGGGCTGGATTTGAACCAGCCAACTCTTGTATGTGGCTGGCGCCTTAGCCACTTGAGCTACAGGTGCAGAGCCGATATATTTTATTTTAAAAATAGCAAATACAGGGTGGCAACTGTGGCTCAGTGAGGGCACCGGCCCCATATGCTGGAGGTGGTGGGTTCGAACCCACTCCCGGCCAAAAACCGCAAAAATAAATAAATAAATTAATTAATTAATTTAATTTAATTAAAAAAATAAAAATAGCAAATACATGTGTTACTTCTATTCATCCTGGAATATGTTACATGGAGCTGCCTATGTGAGAAAAAGCTACGTTGTGATTCAGAGCATCTGCCTTTCATTCATTGTTCTGATTTGAGATCACATCTCTTCTGCTTTCAGGTTTGTTTAGGCGTGGCAGGTACCTCAGTTTCAGCTGCTCTGGAGAAGGTGATAGGAAGCTGCAAAGGTCCTGCAAGATGAATTCTGTGCACGTCAGACATCCTGTATCGTTAGAAAGAGCTTGTCAAGGCTCGGCGCCTATGGCTCAACAGGCTAAGGCGCCAGCCACGTACACCTGAGCTGGTGGGTTCGAATCCAGCCCGGGCTCGCCAAACAACAATGACGGCTGCAACCAAAAAATAGACGGGCGTTGTGGGGGGCGCCTGTAGTCCCAGCTACTTGGGAGGCAGAGGCAGGAGACTCGCTTGAGCCCAGGAATTGGAGGTTGCTGTGAGCTGTGATGCCACAGCACTCTACCCAGGGTGACAGCTTGAGGCTCTGTCTCAAAAAAAAAAAAAAGAAAGGCCATTGCAGGAAAATTTATACAAGATTCTTTATGTGAGCATTATTATTTATTGATGTAAGTATTGTTTTGCTTTTAAAATATTCGGAGAAAATTCTGTGTTTTTAGAGGAAAACATCAATAGTTAGAAATGCCCAAGCAAATCAAAATCTATTCTGTACCTTCAAATAGTTATAGTACTGTTGACTCATATTGCTATATAGATGATATACATGCTTTTCTAATTGGAAAATATACTATTTGAAAGTTATGTCCCTTATTAATGACAATAATAATTCCAGTTGTTTCAGTTTCATTTGTTCTAAAACTAGCAATTTTGTACATATCTAACATTGTTTTTAATTGGCTTGTGTTTTTTGCCAATTCTGATTTGTAGTTTTTTAAGCCTTGCCTATAATTACTTTTAGCAGAGAGGAGAGTTTCAGGAGTGGAGCTAAACCCCCTCTGAGAGCCAGAGATTTCATGGCCACTAACCCTGAGCATTTAGAAATCCTGAAGAAGATGGGGGTGAGTTTGATTCACCTCAAAGATGGGAGAGTCCAGTTGGTCCAACATGCAATCCAAGTAAGACATTGCTATACTAATTAGATACCATCTCTTCTCTGCTTTCTTAGATCTCGTTACCTTTAATAAGACAATGGCATTTCACTTTTTTAAAACTTTAAATACATTATTTAAAGCTAGAGAATCAGAATTTTAGGACTTGAAAGTATCT
Source organism: Perodicticus potto (assembly GCA_963574655.1). Lineage (NCBI taxonomy): Eukaryota > Metazoa > Chordata > Mammalia > Primates > Lorisidae > Perodicticus > Perodicticus potto. The sequence continues at coordinate 11,450 of CAUYRH010053117.1, forward strand.
CGGAAAGTCATCTAATTCAACTCCTTTATCATATAAATGAATTAACTAAGTCAGAGATAGGTTGAGTAATTTTCTTAAGTTAATATATTCAATTGTAGGACTCAAATCTAGAGTTTCTGTTTCTTAGTCCATTATCTTTCCACTATTTTATTTAGAGCATAACTTTAAAAGGTAATAATTAGTTTTAATAGTTATATCTCTATTTTCTATTATGTTAGTTTCTAAAGAGTTGTTGAATCTTAAGTATTTTATTCATCATAGGCATTTATTTGTCTATGCCTAGGAAAGATAACTTTTTGGGAAATTATTATTGATTTTTACTTTTAAAGTTTTAAATAACATGAAGTCTTTCAATTATGTACCTTATTAGCATACTTATTCTCAGAAAATGACATAGTTCGCTCAAATTTAACTTTCCCATAATCTCACTGTACCTTCAAATTTATATTCACTTATCTCATCCATATTTTTGCTACACCTATCCTTTTTAAAACATATTGTTCCTTCTTCCTTATGTTTTACTCACCTTCACTTACTGGTAGGGAGAATGACATCTCTTATGACACTGCTGTTGCTTAGGCCACTAAATTCAATTGCTACCAAGTGGCCTCTTAATCCTTACATGATCTAACTTTTCTGTGACTGTTGACTGATTCCTTCTTAAAACATTTTTCTTTCTTGGCTTCCTGGACATTCTAGCAATATAGTTCTGTTACACTTCTCTGTTCATTGTTCCATAGATTCCTTTGTAGCTCTCCTTTTCTCTGTATACTCTTCAAAAGTCTCACGTATTTCCACAAGCTCAGCTATCATCTTTGTGCATACAGCTTCCTAAATATACATAAGTATCCGATTCCTAAGTTTTATCTTAAACCCAGTGTTAATCTACCTGTCGTACATTTCTGCATCTCAATCTTAATCTGTCCAAACTTGCATTCTCTCTTCCTTCTTTACTCTCTTCCTGCCCGTACCTTAATCCTTCTTTCCTTTTTTTGTTTTCTGTCAGTAAACTCTATCATAATTCTCTAAGTTACCAAAGCTAGAAATTTCATCTTCCTTCATCCTCTGACACTTGGTTTTTCTTGCAATGTGTCAAAACTCTTCTATTATAGTCAGACATTCTTCAGCTTTTCCTGTTAAGACTCAATTCAACTGTCATTCTAAATCTTCCCCAGATACATACAGCAGAGCCAATTCTTCCCTTGTCTGTGTTCATATTCCACTTTTCCAACTGAGAAATTTTGTCAGAGCTAATTTTGCAAGTTTCTTCTCTAGACTTCTTAAGGAGTGTCTCTCCAGTGCCTAGGCAAGTGCTGGGATAGAATAAGTGCCCAATACATGTTTCGAATCAAAATTGAATATACTTGTTAGTTCCCCATTTTAAGTAGTGGAAGTATGGTCAGGTATGAGGTTTATTTCTTTAAAGGGAAGCTGGTAGGAAAAACAAGCAAAGCAAGCATTCAAGTATTTGATAGATGTCCAGTTCTCTCTCTGCATCAAAAGTCGATTATACAATAATCATCAGACTATTCTAAAAAGTGAGAGCAACATTGATAAAGATTACAGATAAATTATTTTCAGAAAGTATAATTCTGCAAGAAATATTTTTGAGGACAAGAAAACCATAAATATTGGTGACCTAAATTGAAAGGCGAAATTTTAAAATAGGAGATTATAGTGCTTTGTATTTAGGAAATCAGAAAAGTTGGTGGAATTTTCCAGAAAGGAAGGATGAAATGAATCTGTTTCTTTCATAGGCTGCTAGTTCAATTGATGCTGAAGATGGGTTGAGGTTCATGCAGGAGATGATTGAATTGTCAAGTCAGCAACAAAAAGAACAGCAGCTACCTCCACGAGCTGTACAAATTGTTTCCCACCCATTTTTTGGCAGGGTAGTATTGACTGCTGGACCAGCTCAGTTTGGGCTGGATTTGTCTAAACATAAAGAGGTATGCACATTTAAAATATGCTTGTTGAAATTGAATTTAAAATATTAAGTATTGTCTAATTTCTTAGTCTCTTTTCTAATTTAGTAATATTAATTTATTTTAAAAACCTCAGTATTTAGTCTCTCAGATTTAAGTAAAGTAAAAGCATATCTTGAAAATTTTGAATCATAGTGTATGTATATATAGTGCTTATAGGATTTTGATTAAAATTTTGTTCTGATTCTATCCAGTTTCATGATCTCTGTTATAATTTAGTAACTTTATCTAAAATGGTTTTCAACCTTTCTAACAACCAACAGAACCTTTTTTTGAACAAAAATCTAGCTCAGGAACTCAGCGTAGAAAAACCCAGCACATTGTACCCCATGGTTGCGTTATTGTACACAGCTATGATTTAATAAAAAAAAAAAAAAAGGCTAAAAGCAGCTTGTTCTGGCCCAAGCGGCTGTATAGACTGTCTGGGACCCTGAGGTTCTACTGAGCAAACTTTGAAGACCACTAAGCTAGTAGGTCATCTTAGTTAAAACGCAGGAATCAAAGACCTGCACAGCTGAACAACTCAGAGGTTCATCTCACTATCTGATTGGAGAACTGAGACCAGAGCCCAAGTATCCCCACAATCTAAAACCTGTGTTCTTTCCTTTCTATTACTCCCAATTTAGACTTTTGTATAATGTATATGTAAGTTTATAGATTAATTCATTCAACAACTATATCTTGAGTGCCTACTATATTCTAGGAATTAATTGCTTCTGGGCCTTTTGGCTAAGATCAAGCATATATTCTAGGTACCACTTGCTATACATGCAGAACAGTTTACAAAACCAGTGAAGATCCATGCCCTCATGGAGTTAACAGTTTAAGAGAGTGAAAGATACTAAAACATTTTTATTCTAATAGCTTAAAACCAATAAATTCTTCAGTGGATTTAATTTTTCTAGGAAAAAGAAGTGCTTCCAGATTCATACACACTAAATACATTGTTTTTCCTTCTTTCAAAAAGTTTTCTAGTTACCAGTGATGGTTTAAAAATAGTTCCCAGCTGTCATGAATCTGCTTATAGGTCCCAGCTTTGCCACTTACTAACATGGTAACTAAGAGAAAATTATGTTACCTAAATCTCCGTTTCCACGTATGTTAATGGAAATGCTATTATATTGTTTTGCTCAGGGTCATTATAAAGATCAAATTTAATAATTTATGTAAAAATGATATAGAAACTGCAAAGCACAAATAGAAATATCGGTTGACTACTATGATATGCAAAATGTTTAAAACAAAAATTTGTGCTAACTATGCAGTAATAAGTTATTTAAAAAGAAATGAATTCTAGTTCTCATGAAGAAAACTCTAGATATTGAAGGGTAATGACTAGATTGCAATTTGAGAAGATCAAAGTATTTAAGTTACTTTTATTTCTGACAGACAAGAGGATTTGTTGCAAGCAGTAAACCATACAATGGTTGTTCAGAGCTTACTAACCCTGAGGCAGTGATGGGAAAAATTGCACTGATACAAAGAGGGCAGTGCATGTTTGCAGAAAAGGCACGCAATATCCAGAATGCTGGAGCCATTGGTGGCATTGTTATTGGTAAGTAATCCTTCATGTCAGTGTGTTGATGAGGAGGAGATAAGTTTTAGGATTTTTCTTACTGGTTTGTCATATTTTTTTTACGTCACCCAGACAACATAAAGGATAGGTAATCTGGTGACTCTTAATAACTTATATATTTCTGCTATCTTTTTGGAAAGCCTAGATTGGGCTTTCTGTACATTAATGTCAGTGAAAATACTTGGGGTCAAGTATGAGGGTGGGATAGGAGTGAGTGTTGAAACACCTAGTACCACAGATAAGAAAATGTTCCCATGAGATCCAGAACCTCTACAAGAGGGACTCTAGCTACAAATGCAAAAATTGTAACCTAGTTGTTTGTACCCTCACGTTAATCTGAAGTTTAAAAAAACAACAACAAAGAAAATCTCTCAAGGGCAAGAATTATAAGTTGCCCCCTGCCTTGGGAGCCATTGGAAATTTCCATTCCTTTACAGAAATGCAGGCTTTGGAGTCAGACACATGAAGGTACAGTTCCCAGTTTAACCACAAAATTGCAATGTAACATTGGCCCATCTTCAGTTTTTTAATGTTTATTTAGAATATGTTTTGAGCTTCAATGAAAATAATAAGTAACTGTCTTTTAGGTGACTAAAGTTTAAAGATAATATATAAAATTTCTTGGCCTAATAACAGACATAGGTATCAATATATACGATAGTATTACCAGCAGATTTTTATCCCTTTGGGTCTTTTTCCACTGAAATTGCATATTACCAACTTTATATCATTTTCATCCATGTATTTCATCTGGTGGGCTTTGCGTTTTATATTTCATAGAAAATCATATGACAAGCAGGCCATGACTACCATGGCAAATACAGATTTTTCTCTGTATTAAAGTAAATAGTTAATAGCTGGATGACCTGAGGTCACACCCTAATTGTGAGTTCTTCTGTATATCTTCTCTCACAGGGAAGTAATTATTGATTTATTTGTTTAATTCTCCTAATTAGGATTTTTTTTCTATCCAGTGTAAGTAAAAAAAAATATTTCAGTGAAAAATTATTCACTATTCCTTTTGTTTATCCCATATGGGTATTCCAGTGTTGATTTAATTAATGTATACATTTCATTAGTTAAGAATGTATTAGGAGAAATTTTGTTTAGCAACCTAAATCAGCAGTTGGAAAATATAGACTATAGGTCAGATCAGGCTCATTGCCTGTTTGTAAAGTGTTATTGGGACCCAGCCATGCTGATTTGTTTGTGTATTGTCTGAGATTGCTTTCGACTACATTAGTGGAGTTGAGTGGTTGCAATGGAGAACTGCAAAGCCTAAAATGTTCACTGTATAGCCAGTTACAGAAAAAGTTTGCTGACCCTTGACTTAAGTCATCCTTTTTATTCTTGGTTATTTCCCACATTGGGATTATTTTTATTAAAGAATTTAGTATCTTACCATCACTGTCATTTTGAACATCTCTACTTACCAGGACTTCAAAATAGAAATTATAAAAAATGAAGTGTGGAACATATGCGTCAATATTTTTTTAATTTCAGATTAATATGTGGGTACAAGCAATTAGGTTACATTGTTTGCATTTGTTAAGTAAAGTCCAACCTGTAGTAGAGCCCTGCATCAGTATTTTTTAAACATACTTTCTTGTTGTAATATTTTAGATTTTCTCTATTTTTCAGTGAAGTCTAATTCTCAGGATATAGTCTATAATATGCAGGAATTGTTAAGTCAACCACTGTTTTCTTTGGTAGCTATTAGTTGCATAATTCTTTGCTGGGTTTTATGGATAAATAAATAAGAGACAATGATCCTTGTTCTCAGAAAATTTAATTTTTAAAGAAAGACTTTTGGGCGGCGCCTGTGGCTGAAAGGAGTAGGGCACTGGCCCCATATGCCGGAAGTGGCGGGTTCAAACCCAGTCCCAGCCAAAAACTGCAAATAAATAAATAAATAAAGACTTTTTTGTGTTGTATCTTCTTTATCCTAAATTTTTTATTTCTGACAATTTTTTGTTTTTCCTGGTTTTAGTTGTACATAAATGAGTGAATTAGGATGTAGTTGTTTTTTATTTTGAGGACTAGAAGTAAAAATTACCTTAGTGATCAGGAGATAATTTCCTTAAGTTGGTTTAAGAAGGGAGATTTGTTCACTACACAAAAAAGAATTAGTTTCATTGAATCCAAGAGTAATGAATACAGCTGGGATTCACCAGAAGGTAAAAATGTCAACTAAAAATCATCAGGAACCATGATAGCTAGCATCTTTTATATTTTTCTCTCTTTCTGTGTCCCTCTGGACTCTCTCTTCTATTTCTCTTTGCAATTCTGCCTTATTCCCCGGCTTTTCACCTTCCTGCTCCCTTTTTGTTAATTATTCCAATATGGCCTTTCTAAATTGCATCTCAGACCTAAGTCCGTGTCACTTAACTGGACTACTACCCACTGCTGACTGGAGCAGTCTTTCTGTGTGCCAGTTCTAGGTTCCCCAGAGAGACTTATGGTCACATAGCCATCCGTAATTAGTTATTACTGAGAGGATGTATTCTCTTCAGCAGTTTGCAGGGGCCTGTGAGACCAAGTACTCTGAGACAGGATGGGTGGTTTCTTTAGGGAGACTGTATGTGAGCTTGGAGGTGAACCGAAGTGGCATCTCAAGTAAAACAGAGTATTACTAGTGCTGTTTTTAGTAAATAGTCCTACTTCTACTATTACCAGTGTAAAAAAGCAATGCTATTTAATTCAGTTTGTAGAGGAAAAACCAACTGTGTTAATAACTATTCTTTGTGTGCATTATATTAAAGAACTATCAATTTACAGTTTGATAAAACAATAATGCCATTAGAAGAAAATTTAAATAACAAATTCATTCATGGTTTTATTGCTGTAATCTAAGTCATTGAATTTTTCAATGTCCAGGCTTTTTTTAATAAGCATATGAATTTTTTCCTGTTTTACTGTATCATTCTGTTTTTGTGTGTATTCCATCAAGTAGCTAATTATAGTTATAAACAGTACACTCATAAACTTCTTTGTGCATAGTGCTTTTTGCTGGTTTTGAATTATTTTCTTAGGAGTAAATTTTTAGGGCCATTAATGGGTCCAAAATTATGTTTATTTTTATATTTCTTGATGCATAAAATTAATTTTATCAACAAGTTCAAAAATAGTAACAATTGTTAGCGAGATCTTTGTAATGGATGGATGTTTTGATGTTTGCTGTATTCATTTTCTGGCTAGATGACAATGAGGGGAGCAGTAGTGATACTGCCCCTCTGTTCCAGATGGCAGGTGATGGGAAGGATACAGATGACATCAAGATCCCCATGCTGTTCTTATTCAGCAAAGAAGGAAGCATCATACTGGATGCCATCCGGGAGTATGAAGAGGTGGAAGTGCTCCTTTCTGATAAAGCAAAAGATCGAGGTAAGGGTAAGGAGCCATTTGTTTTCTATACAGCTTAGCATTAATTTTACTAGTTTGATAATAACAAAATGAGTCATAAAAACAAACAAACTTTTTTTTGGTCCACTACTGAAATAAGAAAAAATTTTTTTTCTTTTTCCTTTTTGAGACAGTCTCACGATGTTGCCCTTGGTAGAGTGCCGTGACGTCACAGCCCACAGCAACCTCAAACTCTTGGGCTTAAGCAAATCTTTTGTCTCGGCCTTCCAAGTAGCTGGGATTACAGGCACTCGCCACAACTCCTAGCTATTTTGTTGTTGTTGTTGCAGTTGTCCCAGGCCAGGTTCGAACCTGCCATCACTGGTATATGTGGCCTGCGCCATAACCACTGTGCTACAGGCGCCAAGCCAAAATAAATAAAATTTTAAAGAGATGATTTCATTCTAATTCTGGGAAAAAGAAGATAAGATTTCAAAATATATTTTTCTTTTTGGAAATAAGTAAAATATTAATTTTTCTGTGTTTGCTGAGTTAGGATGTATTTAGTATTACGTTTTTATATGTAATTTTTATTTTTTGCTGTGATTCTATTTAGTTGGTAAAAATACAGGGTACTGCATCTGAAGATTTAGACATCCAAAAATGTTCACCATTTGATGTCATTGGCACTACATTGTGTTATTTCTTTTATAAGGATTATGAAGAGATTGTATGAAATGTTGTATACAGTGTGATAATAGTTGGTCTCATCGGGCCACCAATAATCAAATGATCGCTGTCTTGGCAAAGGCAATAGAAATCCAACAGCTTCTCTTCGCTGAGATCTAAGTTTATCACATGGATATTTATAAATTAAAAGAGTGACAAATGGGTATTTCTGAAGAATAAGATAGCATGTCTTAAATCATGAGGGTAGATAGTCCTATCCAGGCCAAAATGTTTGTTAGTAATTTGAAAGCTCTTTGAAACTCAGATTGCTATATAAATGCAAAGTCTTACGTAGTATTCTTTTATAGTTTCATACTTAGGGATAGTGGAGAAATGAGGGTAAAGTGAGCCATCAGACACAGACTGTGAGCTTGCTTGTCGTGGAAGTTTTTCTTATCAGCTGGCGTACAGAGAAACCTTTATTACTCCCATCCACCTTAAATGTACAAAGTCGTTTTCTTTGTACAATGTTGTTATGTACCCTGGGAAATGGATTCCATTCAGTATAACTTCCAAGTGAGACATCATTTAACAAAGTTTCGTGATAATCTGATGGTAGCCAGAGTAGTTTCTTATTCTCCGCTATTGTTTTATTCTTTGAGAGGAGTGAGTAGAATGCATGTGCATAAGGATGTATAGATGGAAACAGTACAGAATACAAAGATTTTCTAGTCTTTTTAAATCCTCCTACATACCTGATTATTTCCCCTGGGCCCTTCTTCTAAACTCAGATCTTCTTTCCTACATATATGCACATCAAATACAGGCAAATTATTATTCCATATAACTCTTTAATGCCTTTGCTTTTTTTCCCCCCTATTTTGTGCTACCACTGGAATTTCAGCAGCAATATTAAAAGGTAAAATGATTCCAAGCTACGTTATTAATAGTAGTAAGTATTTTGCATTAATTATGTATGTGTATATATGTGTGTGTGCATATACACATACACATACATATATAGTTTTGTTTCAGTGGATACCATGAAATATCTGGTTCAATTAATTAGATTATTTTTACGTCTAGTCAGCTATCTCATAGCAATAATTCTTTCTTGATCCCATTATACCAAATTCTATTAATTGTACTTCCCATAAAATAAATGAACTTACTCGTCCATGTCCAAATAGAGTCACTTTAACAAAGGCATCGTTGTTTTAATATTTATTACTTACAGTCAATTTTTATTTGACTACAATGTAAAATATTTAAAATAGTAGCTTGTTTTAAAAGCTCATGTGTGTGTGGGTGGATGGGGTTAGGACTAGAAGCTTATGGTAAATATGTGCTTCCCATACCAGAGAAAGGGTATGAGACATGATCAGTTCTACCAGGAAAAAAAATTCTTGGTAAACAGTATTCCCTTAAGGACTTTGCAATAAAAAGACATTATTTAAATGATACTTTTAGAAAGTTTTTACAGTCCATAAATTTATTGAACTATGATTTTGTTTATAGAGTGATCTTTTGATAAAAGGTCTTTTAAAAACCCCTTTTTGTGTCATAGCTCTCGTAAGAACTATTACAACTGGGCGGCACCTGTGGCTTAGTGGGTAGGGCGCCAGCTCCATATACTGAGGGTGGCGGGTTTGAACCTGGCCCCAGCCAAACTGCAACAAAAAGTAGCCAGGCGTTGTGGCAGGCACCTGTAGTCCCAGCTCCTTGGGAGGCTGAGGCAAGAGAATCGCCTAAGCCCAGGAGCTAGAGGTTGCTATGAACTGTGACGCCATGGCACTCTACTGAGAGCAACAAAGTGAGACTGTCTCTAAAAAAAAAAAAAAAGAAAAAAACTATACAACTATATTAACTTAATCAGCAACAGGTTATAGTATAATTGTTAATATTTATCAACATAATAAAAATAAGTGTCAATAGTTTTATGAAACCAATTCCTTTATTCATTTAGTATGCTATCCTAAGACATTGAGGTCTGTAGTGGTTATTTATCATTAATTTCTCCTAGACCATTACCACATACCTCAGTGTTTCTCCTCTGCACCAGTATCAGCTAAGTGTAGGCTTCTGAGTAGTACTCCACTGTAGTAAACCTGACTCTCTGAATGCCGGGGATCAGAATTGAAACTTTAAATAAGCACCCCATGTGATCTTGATGTGCCTAGTTCCTTAGCTACACTTGGGGAAACACTGAACACGACCTGCTGGCATTCCTTTTCTGTCTTCCAGCTATGTGTCTGGCCATATATTTCATTGTTCCAAAATTACAGTGTGTAAAGGTACTTAGTTATTCTAACCCTGTGCCCATAAACAAAAGGCAATGTGTTATTACCTTTAGCTCCAAATTGAATGGTTTATAATTGAGAATGAATTTTCTTTTCTCAACAGTATTTCTCAAGGGGAAATAAAAAAAAATCCACATTTTTAAGTCCCGGTACATTGTCATGCTTCCACTTAGAGTGTAGGCTTATAGTATGATAGCCAAATATTTTCAGGGCTTTTCCTCTATTTGTATCTATCTGGTAAAGAGACAGAGAAAAATAGGAGAAAGGAAACACAAAAAAGGTCCCATTCTTTGACTTGCTCCTGATTTAAGTTAGGCAGTGTCATTTTCCTGAGCTTGACCTTCACTGAATTTGACTGGTAAGAATCTCTTTGGGAGCTGAACTGTAGAACTTAGGTTGCTGTTTGAAAGGGTTCTAAGGAGAAAAATCTAGTATGTATGCAGATGAATTCTTTGCCTGGAGAGGAACATATGAAACATTCTTGAATGTAAAATCAATTCTTACCTACGCCCTTCATCTAAGCTAGGTTTTCTCAAGCATTTTTGCATTTGCACGTCTCTTCTCTCTTTCTAGAAATGTCTTAGTAATCCCTATCCCTACATCCATGGCCCTTTTCTTCTCTGAGAACATTTAGCCCTCCTAAATTTCAAATACCTCCTTTGTGAATTTTTCTCTCATTCTCCTAGGGAAATTTTAAGAGTGTCTTTTAAATATAGTTCTATGATTTTTTTTGTTTGTTTGTTTGTTTTAGGCAGAGGCTCACTCTGTCACCCTGAGCAGAGTGCAGTGGCATCATCATAGCTCACTGCACCCTCAAAACTCCTGGGCTCAAGCAGTTGTCCTATCTGCTTATTGTCCTACCTCAGCCTGTTGAGTAGCTGAGACCAAAGTTGTTCACCACAATGTATGGGTAATTTTTCTATTTTTAGTAGAGATGGGGTCTTGCTCTTGCTCCAGATGGTGTGGCTTCAAGTGATCCTCCTGTTTTGGCCTCCCAGAGCACTAGAATTAGCCAGTTCTATGATATGTACTTTATATTGTACAATTCTGTTTTGTTTTGTTTTGTTTTTTTGAGACAGAGTCTCATTATGTCACCCTTGGTAGAGTGCCATGGCATCATAGCTCACAGCAACCTCCAACTCTTGGGCTTAAGTGATTCTCTTGCCTCATTCTCCCGAGTAGCTGGGACTACAGGCGCCCATCACAATGCCTGGCTATTTTTTGTTGTTGTAATTGTCACCATTGTTTGGCAGGCCCAGGCTGGGTTTGAATCTGCCAGCCCTGGTGTATGTGGCCGGCTCCCTAGCCACTGAACTACAGGTGCCGAGCCTATATTGTATGATGCTTTTTTTTTTAGTTTTTATTTTTTTTTGAGACGAGTTTCACTATGTCACCCTTAATAGAGAGCTGTGGCATCATAGCTCACAGCAACCTCAAACTTTTGGGCTGAAGTGATCTCTTGCCTCAGCCTCTCAAGTAACTGGGATTACAGGTGCCTGCCACAATGCCCAGCTATTTTTTTTTGTTGTAGTTGTCATTGTTGTTTGGCAGGCTCAGGCTGGTTTCAAACCCACCAGCCCCAATGTATGTGGCTAGCTCCCTAGTTGCTGAGCTACAGGTGCTGAGCCTGTATTGTACAATTCTTTATCTGCTTTTTATCTCTATATTCACTGCTCTAGTAAACACTGAGTATACAGATGAATGAGTGAATGAATGATTATAGAACATCCCATCTCTACGTCTTTGCCAAGCCTTCGCCTTTTATTATTAAAACTTACTGATTTTCAGGCTAGGCAAGGTGATTCACACCTGTAATCCTAGCATTCTGGGAGGCCAAGGCAGTGGATTGCCCAGAACTTACAGGTTCAAGACCAGCCTGAGTAAGAGCGAGACCCCATCTCTGAAAATAGCTGGGCATTGTGGCAGTTGCCTGTAGTCCCAGCTACTTGGGAGGCTGAGGCAGAGAATCACTTAAGCCCAAGAGTTGCACGTTACTGTGAGCTATGATTTCACAGCACTCTGCGGAGGGTGACAAAGTCATACTCTGTCTCAAAAAAAAAAAAAACAACTTATTTCCTTTTCTTTGCATCTTGAGATTTTTCTCCATTTTTTCTTTGCTTCCTGTGTTTCTGATAGACCATTCCTAAATTAAATTTAATGGTCATTATACTCTTAAGACTATAATCTCACATACTGGTGAAAATAGGCTCCTTAGAATGAAGATTTGTGGCAATGTGGCAGACTGTAACTCCTTTCTTTTTGTACATTTCTTACTGCCACTTTTAATTTCCTGATTACTGCCTTTATTTCTTGTTCTGTTGTCTCTTAGCCTTTGAAAACCAAAATGTTCTCTTCTATGGGTATCTTCTTCAAAATCCTCTCTCTCTACATATGTGTGTGTGTGTGTGTGTATACAAGGTGGTCATAAAGTTCATGTACAATTTAAAATGGTTTAACATAGTAAATTGTACATGAACTTTATGCACAACCTATATATATAGGTTGAGTTGTCAGATACACACACACACACATATAGAGAGAGGTCTCTCTGTTTGTGCATTTGAATTTAGTTGGACACTAGTGACTTTCCTATGGTGACTCATTGAATGATTATTGCTAAAAAATTTATATTTTTAGTTAAAAAAATAAACTTTTATGATAACAAATTAGGCAATTCTGGGATATATCAAGAGTTTTAAAATAGTCCCTCATCTTTCTAAGATCACCAGCATTGTTAACATTGGTATATAATTTCTTATGTTTTCCTTTGTGCTTTGCGTATTTCCAACTTTTTTTCTTTTCACAATAATGGGATATTCTATATGTGCATCATTCAGTAACTTGCCTTGTGGTTAAACTTATATTGAGAGCATTCTTTTAAGCTAGTAGGGTAGTATAACTTATTCTTTTAAGCTCTATTACATTTTATAGTATGATGTTACTATAATTTATTTAACCATTTTACTATTAGGCATCCAAATATTTCTAGGCTTTTTTGTTTTGTCACTATACACAATGGTATAAAGAACAGTCCTATACATTGTTTCTTACACATAGATACTTCTATTTTTATAAAATTTTGAGATTTACTAAAATGAAATGCTGGCAAAAAAGATATGGGTCTCTTTAATAGATACCACAAGTTGCATTTCAAAAAAGGTTATAGCAGTTCATGTTTCTTTCAGCAAGATATGAGAGTACCTATTTCTCCCTAATTTTAGTTGCCATATTTTCCTTTTATAGGCATATTTTGTTTGCTTTTTCTCTTTTTTGGATAGCCTGTTCAAAATATGCTTTTCCTTCTTTAAATGATATTGCCTCTTTTCTAGATAATTCACAGGACCTCTCTGTTTATGTGTGTGGGTGCATTTTTTATTTTCCTGTATTTACACATATAAATAAATAGAGGTCCTATAAATAATCTAGAAGACACACACATATAAAAACAGAGATAAGATATATATACTCTTTCTCTAGCATAACATCGTTTAACTTTGTTTATATGACTTTCTTCTAAAATTTTTATGTAATCAGAAATATTATTAATTCCTTTAAGGCTCCTAGGTTTCCTGTCTGGCTTCAGAAGATCACTTTATTCTGTTTTTACATAATATTTTCTAAATTTTATTCTGGAATTTTTGTCTGGTTTTTTTTGGTCTTTAACTCATAAAGAATTTTTTAAAATCTAAATTAGGAGTCTAACTTTCTTTCCAATTGAGTTGTCAGTTATTAAACATCATTTAGTAAGCAAATTATCCATTTCTCCTTGAATTAAATTACCATCTTTGCTGTATATCTAATGTTCATACATAGATGAATCTATTTCTGGACCTGCTCTTCTGCTCTACTAATCTATTAGTTTATTCCTGTGCCAGTAATAAAAACAGTTTGCTGATTGAATGAATTTGGTTATCTGATATGGCAATTGTCCCCTAACTGATTCTTTTTAGAATTTCTTAACTTCTTGTTGACATATGTTTTTCCATAGGAACTTTAAATTGTGTCAAGCTCCAAAATGAAAACAAAATGAAGCCAAAATGGGATTCTTTTTGAAATTACGCAGCTGTAATTTACTTTACTTGTAAATTCAGAAAATGTTAAATATTAAGACTTTTCCATCCAAGAATATATCTATAAATTTATTCAGATCTTATTTTATGTTTTCATTGTAATTTTATAATAACATAGGTCTTATACCTTTCATAATGTTTTGTTGCTTTTGTTATGAAAAGCTTAATAATTTCGTCAGTTATTGCTTCTACAGAAAAGTTATTGGTATTTGCATACTTATTTTTACCTTCCTTGCCAAATTCTTTTATTAATTTTAATAGTATTTTCATTATAGTTGCTTTGGCAGTATATAAGCAGGATCTGAAAATACTGGATCTAATAATTTTATCTTTTCCTATACTTACACTGATTATTCTGTTTTCTCATCCTATTGCATTGCATTAGCTGGATTTCCAAAATAATACTGTATACGTAACCCTAGGGGAATTATTAGTCACAAAAACAATCTTTATTACTAGACAGAGCATCTGATACCTTTTCCAATTCTTCTAAACTGGAATCATACAAACTAGAAAGAAACTTGAAGGTTTTTCTCTTTGTTCTCTTACGATATCCTAGCACAAATAAGCTCCAAGTAACTATTCTTTGGGTCCAACCATGATTTCACTACTTGCCTAATTAAATTTTACTTTTTGCGCAGCTAGGAGACAGAATGTGTATGCATGCCTCAACCTTCTTCTCCCCCCCAAAAAATCCTAGGTCCATAACCTTCCTAGTCAAGTAATTGCACCTAGTTGAGGTGAATATATACACACTTTGGGGGGAAAAAGGATGATCCTTTTCTCTTCATCTAAAACAAAACAAAACAAAAAAAACAGGTTAGCGAGAGAAAAACATGATAAATTTATTACCTGCACGTGTGTGCACAGGCACCAAAGAGAATATTAGCTCAAAGAGGGACCATATAGTCAAGGATTAAATGCCCTCTTCTCAGGGGAGAGGGAGATGAAGGAATGACTAGGCCCAGTCCTCAGACAGGGATTAGTAAATGATTCTTATTGCATATGATCTGGAATCCAGATTCTGGATAATCCTTCCCTCCCCCGAGTTCACCTCTTAACACTGCTGTCAGAAGAATAGAAGGAAAGTCTGGATGGTTAATCTTTCCTGGTTGTTTGGGAAGGATTCTTACTTAAATCACTTGAATTTCTTTTGAAAAGAAGTGTTCTTAGCTAAGAGAATTCCAGAGAGAGTCCCTCAGTGTGCTTCAGGAGGAGGATCAGAAAGTAGGAGGCAGGGGAAAAATCAGAGACCTTTGTACGGAGGCTTATCTCTGAGGCCTTACAATGTTCAAAGCACTCAGTGTATCAAAGCCCGGTATTTTGGGGAATTGTCTTCTATACCCAACAGCACCCACCTGTACCTTCTTGTATATACACATTTTCTTCAGTTTTCTAGTTTTTTAATAAGTCCATTTTCCTTTCTTTGACGACTTAATTCTACTTATCCTTTAAATCTCAGGTCAAGTGTCACTTTCTGAAGGAACTCTGCGTGTCTCCTTACAGTTGGCCCTCCCTATCCGTGGGTTCTGTATCTGAGGATTCAGCCAATCACAGACTGAAAATATTCAAGACAAAAAGAGTCAGAACTGACCACGTACAGACATTTTTCTGGTCATTCTGTAAACAATTTATGCAACATTTAGATTGTATTAGATATTATAAGTAATATGGAGAGTAATCGGAAGATGATTTAAAGTATATAGGAGGATGTGCGTAGGTTATATGAGAATACTTTGTTATTTTAAATATGGCCCTTGAGCATCCTTGGATTTTGGTATTATGTGGAGTCCTAGAGCCAATCCGCTACAGATCTGGAGAGACAACTGTACTATAAGCTTTCCTAACATACACATCTCTCTTCCATAATGTGTCTCAGTTGGAGTTTTTCATTTATTTTCTATGATTGTTTATAAACATCTTTTCCCCCATTTGGACTATCAGATCCATTAGGGCAGGTACACAGTGTTTTGATTTTGCTCCTCATTTTATACCTAGCACCATGAAGAATGGACACTCAGGAAATACTTGTGGGGTGACTGCGTCACAGACACTGAGATGATGACGCATTTGGGCGCTGATGCTCTTTAAGTACTTTCTTGTAGGAACCATCAGTAAAATGCCTCTAGTGGTTCATTATACATTCATTACAAGAAGTTTAACCTACTTTTCATCCTTCCAGTGTATTTTAGAATGATTATATTTTATAATTCATAGACCTATAATAATAGAATTTTATAAAAAATCTCTTTGTGAAAATATTTTTATTTGATCAATCATATTAATCATTCAAAACCTTGTGTTAGCTGTGTGTTTATGACTTACTGACTAGGAATGGTGCTTTTTAAAGGAATGTTATTTAAAACATAGCAATGATATATGCTGTTTAAAATTTTTTCTATATGGTACATTCTCATGTATAAGCTTTCCCAAATTTAGGTATCTAATATATTTTAGCCATATCTTGCAGGTTCTTTTGCATTTAAATATTATTACTGATTAGTATATTTCCTGGATTCTCATATCCACTGAAGTCAGTGTTATCAGTTATTGTCATTCCTTTTACTTTGGAAGAATGTTTATCTTCTAATCCTGACAGTTTTTGCAAAATGAATATGCAGAAAAATGTGATTGCATTTTCATATGATGTCTTCACTTCAGTGCAGATCTTCACTGTTCTGCATTAACATGATTTTCTTTGACCTTTTTTTCCATTTTATTATTAAAAACCAATATGCACTGGAAAGTGTAATAATAAATTTTTTGAAAGGAAAAATAGAATGAAGTCTGTTTGTTTCTTATACAGATTCTGAAATTGAAAATGAAGACCAGCCATCCTCTGAAAATGATTCTCAGAATCAAAGTGCTGAACAGATTACATCAAGTTCTCAGGAGGTTGATTCAGTTGATCAAGAGTCTTCTGAGGAAAGTTCTCTAAATATTCACTCAGTATCATTATCTCCAGCAGATACGGACAATGCTGCAAGCATTTCCCCTTCTGAACAGACTTCTAATCCCACAGAAAACCTTGAGACTACAAATCTTGATGGTGAATGTACAGATTTAGATAACCAACTTCAGGAACAATCAGAGACTGAGGAAGATTCCAATCCTAATGTTAGCTGGGGTAAAAAGGTCCAGCCTATAGACTCCATATTAGCAGACTGGAATGAAGATATAGAAGCATTTGAAATGATGGAGAAGGATGAGCTGTGATCCACTAAAGAATCTGGTGGTAGGTATTTAAAAAGAAAAGGTACACTGTGGTTCATAGATACCCTGATACTAAGCAGGCTCTCTAATGGGAGGCTTTAAGTATGGTGATGAACAACCACGTTCTGACTGGCATAGTTAGTTATTATAGGAATCTGGAGCATGCTGTGTTAGAATTGATCTTGTTTAAAACTGTCCCATCAAAAATAGAAATTCACAATACTCCCCTCAAATAACAGCATTGTACCACCTTGCAACACCTCAAGCCAGGGAAAGATTCCTGGGCATTCTTGGGAACCAGATTTGTACAGTCTCTGCATAGACAAAAAAACAAATTTATTTAATAGTGGAACAGGGAATAGCAGTTTGGCCAACTTTCTAATTAAAGGAAGCTCAGCTGCCTTGGTTTTGGGGTTAGAGGCTCTTCTGGGAAGACACATACGAGCATGGTGGCATTCTGGTTATGCTTGCTGCCTTTCTAACACTCTATGTGGCCTAAGTGGTTATGAAGCAAACTCATTCATGGTGGAAAGTCTTTGGTCATTACTTTCATTTGTTTCATTTAGTGACAAATGATCAAAATAACTTTGTTTTCTTTTCCTTCTTAACAATGTCCTTTTCATTTAAACCAAAGGTGAAGCCAGTGTACTTTCTTAATGAATTCTGTACACAAAGATTAATCAATCACTGGGACCAGGTAATAAGATCATATATTTTGGAAATTGGTTACTTAATACTTTTGAAAAATGGAGTAATGGAGAAAGTATAATGTTGCAATATGAACTTCCCATTGGGCCTTCCATTGGGAAAGCTATGACTACTCTGAAATGGAATTTAGCATTATATCCCTATAGGGTAGATTATAAATCTTTTCCTGTTCATTTCACTTAGAGGTTGTTACTTCTCATTATCAGCCTTACTCCCTCCCATGTTTGGTATGCAATTTGAGCCATACGGCCTATATCGCCAACAGCTGAACACATTTTTCTTCCATTTTTCTCTTATGGAGCCATGATATAACTGTGGTAGTGATCTAAAATTCCTGGGGTAACTACTGTTTTTTCTTTTGAAAATTTGCTTTCTAAAGTTGCACCTAAGGAAGGAGTCTGTCACATTGTCTGTTGAATCATGGTTTTTAGTTGTTGTTTTTTTTTTTTTTTTTTAACAAATATTCCTCTGATATGGACTTGAAAATTAGTCTATGGTGACCTATGTAAAAAATGTGCACAGAAGCAACTACATATAGCCATATAGCTTATTAATATTTTCCTTTTTTATTTTTTCGTGGCAGTCTGGTGCTGACCACATTTAAGTTTTAAAAATTTTGTTGTTGATATCTGTAGTCAGCCCTATAGTTGAAATCATGGTTTTACTCATTTTATTTATTTTTAAAAGTTACTTAAATCAGTTCTAAAGGAATATTGGAGAGACTTAATTTCCTTTCTCTTTACCATAACATTACATAACCTTTTCCTAAGCACAGTTTTGAGGTACTGAGGAACTGAAACTGTAAATGGAACTGTTAAGGAGCAGCAGAGCTGCACTGTAGTTATGTATATTCATGTACAGTATGTCTTAGATCCCAGGTAGACACATTATTTTATAAAGAGATAAATACCTGCTTTCAAAAATTCCAGCTAAACATAATTAGGTCACCGAGTGATAAATCTAATAGGGAACTCAGTTTGGGAGGGGGGGGAAAGAGTGGTATACAAGACCTTTCTTTATTGGCCCTTAATTAAGCCTGAAACCAAATGGACACTTTTAGTCTCTCTGCATGTGAAATTTGGTATAAGAAGATAGAACTATCATACACACAGTAGACAGAAGGGTAGACATAGTGCTTTGTTCATCTTAATTGCAAAGCTGCCAAAATAGCTGATGCTTAATTACTTGACTTGCCTTGATTTATAGGACTGGGGCTTGGAGAAAAGGAGCAGATGTTCCTCTAAGACTTTGATTACAGAAGCCTTATATACGTTGATTTGAGTTCGTATTTGTAGTTTAAAACCATTGTTTGTCTAATTCTAACTTCTGTAAGTTATTGAAACAACACAATTTCTTTTCCAACAAGGAGAAATTGATGGCATGAAGGATTGTGTAAAGCCAGTCTACTGCCAAGCTCCCTTCCTTTGGCCAATAGGGGGAGTTGTTGCCTTTCATTAAGATTTAGAAGCCAATTGTTCACTTGATTGGAAAACTAAATCCTTAAAAAAAAGAAAAGAAAATAATTTAACCAATTATACTTAGCAGTTGAAGGAATACCCAGAATTATAACCTAGAAGGAATTATACTTACTTTCTTCTTAGTTAATAAAAGAGGATATAATGTTCAGTTTCGAAACTCCAACATTGTAATTGACATACTGCCACAGAGTTGTTTTCAGTTCATTATAAAACTCTGACTGCATTAGTTTTGTTTTGTTTTATGTTTTGTCTTTTAAATACCTTTTATAGACATTTTATTTACTTGTTAAGGATTCAGGGAAGACCCTGAATTAGAAACATCTGGTCTACCTCAGTTAACTGTTGACTGCTTAGAAATAGAGCTGCAGTGATTGCCACAGCCATAAAATTGTTTGACTCAGAAAGATTTATACAATGTTTACAAACTGGAATCAAGTAAGGATTTTATCTGAAAGTTAAAAGTTAAATATTAGAGGAAGTATTTAATTCAGGTATTTTCAAGTTTTAAAACTTGTTTACCTACTAAAAATAAGATAGCTATAGTTTTTTTCTGCTTATAAAAGTCCATTGAAATGACATGCCCTAATGTGCAGTACTGTTCCCATACAGTTTTAAGTGTGAAGGATGATTTATAATTTACCAGATAACTTTGGGATGGGATATTTTGTTGGGTAGGTTTTCTTTTTTTCTTCTTAACCTATACTAGGCTTCCAAAAAGAGTATAATTGTCTCAGAATAAATTATTTTTTGGCATTATACTTTTTTCTTTTTCTTTACAGTATTAGAGAGTGAAAGGAAAATGTGCACTCTGATTTTAAGTTCACTAATATAATTATTCTCTCAAGAAGTTTTTAAAATTCAAATTACCATCACACAACCCGTTTTATAGTAAAGCCAGCATTTGTTCTCTCGCCAGACCCCATGCCAAATTCATCAGAAGGAAAGCTCAGCATGAGTAATTCAGATAGTGCTTATAATTTGGGAGAGGGGAGGATGCAGAATTTGCTAAAATTCCACCGGTTGTTTTATGCACAAGGCTTCAGTCAGAACATAGAAAAAAACATTCTGTGAATGAAATATTGTATGTTCAGATTTTATAAAAGACATTTTTAAAAGCCCAATTTACAGCCGTATATTTTCTTATGATGTAATTTATGAAAAAGATGTCTGTACTAACAGGTGCTGTAACACTACTGTTGTTGGATTTTATTGTTTGGTGATAAATGTATACAATATTTCTAAGGGAAACTATGTACTGTGATGTAAAAGTCTGGGCAAAATGTATATAAGCCTGTATATAATTGTGTATTTGATTAAAATTACTGATTGTAAAGATTTAATAAAATATGTAAATATTCTGGTCTAGTTTTTGTTGTTGTTGTTGTTAAACTTTCATTTTATCCTGGGGAGTGAATTCGGGAACATCTTAGGGTATAAAAACACAGGTGTGTGGGCTATAGTAAGGATTTTAGACTTTGTTCTAAGGGGGATGAGAAATCACTGAAGAATCTGTGGCATGCTAAAGTATGCCAAATGAAGAAAAATCTAGAATTATATATAAATTATGAGATAATAAGTATATATCGTATCGGCATATAAGTAAGTGCCTCCCATATACTGCATGCTATTAGTATAGGACCTGGAGTTATGGTAGTGGCCAAAACACAGTAAAGAAGATAGAAAATATAGTAGAAAATAAATAGGGCAATGAGCTTATGAAGAAAAAAAATTAATGGCAAGGGATCAGAGTGAAAATATAGATTTTCTATATTTTCTATCTTCTTTACTATGTTTTGGCTACTGCTACAACTCCAGGTCTTATGATAATAGCATCTGGCATATGGGAGGCACTTATATGCCTATATGATATATATTTATTACATCATAATTCATATATAATTCTAGGTTTTCCTTCATTTGGCATATTTCAGCATGCCACAGATTCTTCAGTGATTTCTCATTACCTTTAGAACAAAGTCAAAATCATGGAGAGTGAGGTTCTATTTTAAATAGCCAAAACAGTGGTTATCTTAGGTTATAGGCAATTGCTCTTCCTTATATTTCTGTATTTTCATAATTTTCCAAAATAAGCATTTTAGGCTTGGCGCCTGTGGCTCAACGGGCTAAGGTGCCAGCCACGTACACCTGAGCTGGCGGGTTTGAATCCAGCCCGGGCCCGCCAAACACCAATGGTGGCTGCAACCAAAAAATGGCCGGGCGTTGTGGCAGGCGCCTGTGGTCCCAGCTACTTGGGAGGCGGAGGCAGGAGACTCGCTTGAGCCCAGGACGTGGAGGTTGCTGTGAGCTGTGATGTCACTGCACTCTATCCAGGGTCACAGCTTGAGGTTCTGTCTCAAATAAATAAATAAATAAGCATTTTAATTTAGAAAATAAGTGTGGGTCAGTTAATGAATAAAAGGGAAAAAGAAAAATATCATGCTAGGTGGGGCATGGTGGTATGTTCCTGTGGTTGCAACCACTTGGCAGACTGAGATGGGAGGATCACTTGAGCTTGGGAGTTCAAGACCATCCTGGGCAAGCACACCAGAGTGCTCTCATCTTGTGTTTTTGTTGTTTTTTGAGACAGACTCTCACTATGTCACCCTTGGTAGAGTGCCTTGGCGTCACAGCTCACAGCAACCTCCCAACTCTTGGGCTCAAGTGATCCTCCTGCCTCAGCCTCCCAAGTAGCTGGGACTACAGGCATCCACCACAATGCCTGGCCATCCCCCCATTGCAGTTGATTAGCTGGCCTGGCTGGGTCCAAACCTGCCACCCTCAGTTCATGTGGCTGGGCACCATAACCACTGTGCTACGGGCACCGAGCCTCAACTTGTGCCTTTCCACAAGCCAGTTCCATACATACTACACGTCTACCATAAGCACTGCATTTGGCTGGGATTCAAAACCTTGGGAGGAGAAGAGGTTTACCAGGGAAAGTGTATGGAATCAAGAAAAGAGGAGTCCTCACAGTTAAGGATAGCAGAGAGGAAGGATATATATAGATGGGAATGGAAAAGAGCAGTTGGAGAGAGGAGGAAGATGGGCCTGGGATTTGAACCTAGATTAATTTGATGTCTACTACACAGGCAAACTCTCCTAACTATGCACAATAATTTATTTGAGCCAAATGTAATATGGCTGACATAAAGGCTGATTCAGAGACCCTTAAAAACAACATTCAGCTGACAACCTGCCAGTTACCAAGGGGATCTGGAAATTGGGTGATCCTTAGCACTTGCCAAAGGGGTGGGAATAGGACAACAGACTGCTTGCAGATTCAGGCCTTACGATCTCTGAGTCTGAGGATATTTATCAGAACCCCCTCAAAATGGTAGAGAGGAGAGCTAGGTCCTATTTTCTAGGGAACTATCAGTTTTTCTGATCTTTGGTGCAAACATTTCATCATCTCTTCTCAGAATGGCCGGACACAGGAGACATCTATAAGCCACACAAGGGACCCATGTCCAGTGTGTTCTACTAGCTCATCACTGGCCTAGGAGCCCCCTGAGGAAAAAGAAAATTGGGCCTTCTCACCCCTGCCAGTAGCTGGCTCACTCGTTAAGTCCCTGTGGGACGAATTGGATGAAATACCTGGTTCAACCGAGGGAAATGTTTTTTGTCAGTTTCCCAAATCACATTCATCCTGAAAGGGCTAGGATTTGTAATCACTGCGAAATGTCAAAGAAATGATGAACCAGCTTTGAAGACAGTTGTACAAAGGTAATCCTGAAAATTTTTTTGTTGTTGTTGGAAGTAGACATTGAAGAGAACACAATTGATGTAGGGGTCTCAGAACTTTAGAGGCAAAAGATTTTTGTGATTATCATGTCATTGATTCTGTTCATTGGCCAGAGAAGAAGACAGAAGGCAGAAGTGGGAAGTGACTTGAGCAAGGTCACACATGTCCAGAGTGACATGCCTTCAGGAAGCCTGAAGGTCCCGCTGCACGTGCTACAAACTCATCCCCGTGCCTGTAGCCTCAGTGCCTCTATTTCCTTGGGAGTTAATAGCCAGAGAAATAATTAGTAACCTCAGAGCTACTCCTGAGATGTCTTAGCAAAACACCAGGGCTCCATTGAACATAGTTTAAAAACTACTGACTTGGATATTTTATTGTTCATTATTTAAATTTATATAGCACATTCTAGCAAAAATTGTCTTTAATTCCCCGAAAACTGGCTATTCTCATTGGCAGCGTTTATTGTTCTCTCCTTTTCCTGATGAATAAACCCGATAATAAAAGAATGCCTCTGTACTTTTTTCTGTGCTGTTACTCAACTGGGTTAATGTGTGTGGGCAGAGCTCAAAATGGTGAGACCAAGATAGCAATCCTCTGCTGGATTGACTGTGGATGGACCCTTTTCATGGGTCTCAAACCTAAGGGTTCCCAAGCGTTGTGGCGATGGCAGAAATGGTTCTCTTTAGGCCCAAGTCACTGATTCTGACATTTCTAAATTTGAAGTTCTGAGTAAGATAGCTTTGAGAAGAATGGTAACCTGTTTATTTCTGCACTGGTAAGGCAACAATGGAAAATTACAGATTATTCAAGTGAGAGATCTCATTTTAAGACAGTACTTTCTAAACCTCTGAGAAATTCTCTACTATTTTGTAACAAGAATGTTCATTTATTGGGTGCTTAGAACTTACAAAACTATATGAGACTGAAAACTTTACTATTACCCTTTTACTGATGAGAAAACTGGGATTTAGCAGTTGGGGTTCTTAACTGGAACCAAAGACCCACCATGGCTAAATTAAGCAGGTGTGTGTGTGTGGGGGGAATATTGGAAAGAGAAAGAAGTCTCTCCTAGAGAGAGTCTAGCAGTGACCCAAAGGGTCTTGGAGAGGGCAGGTAATGTTACGCCTAATGTAGAAGTGAAGAGTACCGACTCTGCTGCAGCTAGAATCCCAGCTTCACCTCTTCCTCTACATAACATTGAACTTGGGTCTCTCAGGTTGCTCATCTGTTCTGTGGGAATAACATTAGAACCTAATTCAAGGCACGGCTGTATTCAAAGCAGTTGGCTCCTTGCCACACTTACTGTGAGAGCTCAACACAATTGCTATCATTAGCTGTTGTGGAAAGCACTGTTATGTGACTGTGATTTCGATTTTTTTTTTTTTTTTTTTTTTGAGACAGAGCCTCAAGCTGTCACCCTGGATAGAGTGCTGTGGCATCACAGCTCACAGCAACCTCCAATTCCTGGGCTTAAGCGAGTCTCTTGCCTCCACCTCCCAAGTAGCTGGGACTGCAGGGGCCCACCACAATGCCTGGCCATTTTTTGGTGTAGCCGTCATTGTTTGGCGGGCCCGGGCTGGATTCGACCCGCCAACTCAGGTGTACATGGCTGGCGCCTTAGCCTGCTGAGCCACGGGCACTGAGCCAGTGACCGTGATTTCAAATCCTCTCCTCCTACCCCCGTCCCTCCAGATTGCTGTCCTAGAGCTTCACCTACAAGTTCTAATGGTATTAATCAGTTCTGTGTCATCCGTAGTGTCAGTTTTCCCTGGGTGGTCTATCTTTTTTGACATCTGATAGGTCCAGTTAGAGATGCATGGAGAACGTATCTCACCAGCTGAAACAGACGTAATTGTTTTAATCTCTCCAAAGACAATAAAAGAAGGGTCTCTTGGAATAATAACAAGCTTTCAGAGTCCAGGTGCTCGGGAGAGAAACAATAAAGCAATGGCCTGGATTGTTTATATAGATTTTGTATAAGAAAT
The DNA here is from genome assembly GCA_963574655.1 of Perodicticus potto. Lineage (NCBI taxonomy): Eukaryota > Metazoa > Chordata > Mammalia > Primates > Lorisidae > Perodicticus > Perodicticus potto. The sequence goes on from CAUYRH010053117.1 coordinate 36,518, forward strand.
TGAATCTCAGCATGAAACAAAGCACCCACAAGGAAGGGTGCATCCTCAAGACATCAGCCTTTATCTCGGAGTTACTCTCCCTAGAGTCCCCAGGAGCAGGTGACATCGTACGACTCATCTCCCTGGAAAAGTGGGAGAAATCATCTCGTCTCATCGGCATAGCTATGGACCAGACAGAACCTTGTAGATTCAGAGTGGGACATCATGTTTCCTTGGTTCTTGAGAACTGTGTCTTTTTGTTGTTTCTTTTTTTCTTTTTCTTTTTATCCCCCACCACATTTTCTCTCTCTTGTGTTAAGAACCAAAATTCCTCAAGCCTCTAGTTCCCAGACCTTGCTTAGGAAAAATTTGATCTTATAAATGCATCACCCCTTACTTGCTGTGTGACCCTAGCAAGTTCCCTACCTTCTCTAGAAGTTTCTCTGGTTTTCTCTGGTCTGGCTTTGTCTGCTTATGAAGCGATGCTCTCCTCCATTTTCTCTGTTATGGGGCCCCACCCCAGGGAAGTCTACTCTAAAAATAAAAGCTGCTGGGAATAGGTTTGCTTCGACAGCCTCCCGCGCAGCCCTGGGATAGGCTTATTCCCGGCATTCGACAGTCAGGTGCACACACCTTGGACTTTGAGTTGGACATTTAAATTTGAGGCAGAATCACAAATCTGTTCACATGAGAGTGGAAGTAACTACGTTCAGTCTCCAGAGACAGTGACAACATTTTGGTCCTGGGATGCTGGGGGACATGGTGATGCAGTGAAGTCTGTGCCCCATGTTTATGTGTGTGTGTGTCTGTAACACTTGTTTCCTACCCTCCACCCCGTTTCCACAGGGAGGGTCTTCCCTACGGTAACCCTCTGCCTGCCTCCCCATCCATTTGTTAGTTACCTGACTGGGGAGTTGGGAGCCAGCCCACCAGTCTGAGTCAGCGGAGAACTCCCTTCTCATTTGACTGCAAGGTGAAGGAAGTCTCAGCCTGCGAGGGGAAGGGATGTGTGACCTGCAAGCCTAGGTTTCCTTGCTCTGCCAGTGCCTGGGAGGAGGGGCTGGGGGGAAGGCAGAGTGCTTAATTCCCAAAGGAGGTGTTAGCATGCCTATATGAGTCCCTAAATTTCATCCGCTTTTTTACAACTTCAATTTATTTCAGAAGAAAACTTTATATGGCTGTCTTTAATACAAAAATGGTCTTTGTAGCTTTGAGCATAGGAAAATCTTTGAACACACAATTATTTTAAAACTAAACATATTTGTCCATGTGACGTTTAAAATCACCTTCAGTGGTATGTGAATTTCACTTTGGGAAATACTGTACTATGCTATATGGCCTGTGGGCTTTGTTTTTAACAAAGATAGCCTATTATTGTCCTGTGATAAGAAATGATC
>CAUYRH010053121.1:0-32445 GCA_963574655.1 Perodicticus potto
GGGCACTGCCCCCATATGGCGGGGGGGGGGGGTAAAAACCCAACCCTGGAAAAAAAAAAAAAAAAAAAAAAAAAAAAAAAATATATATATATATATATGAACTAGAGTCTAACAGGATGTGGTGGGAAAAAGGATGTTGCAGTTACACTAGAATAACTCTGGACTGCTGCCTTCGGCCTTTCGGGTCAGCTTGCGGAGCTGCAGGGCTTCCTGGGGAGTTGAGGTGCACGTAAGCCTTGGTGTGTCCACTGTTGGTACCTTCATCATCAGCACTGGCATCACTACACATCTCTGGCATAGAGTAAAGGTGACGTCGTAAACTGTGCTGAGACGGTGAGTGGGAACACAGCCGCTTCCTCTCAGCCTTTGCTGAGGAGGTTGAGGGGAGGTGGCCAAAGCCTTGGCAGAGCCCCTGCTTTTTTCCTTTTGGAGTCCTCACCCTCAGAGGGCATTTTATTCTGTTTTTATTGAAGTTGAGGCAGAAGCAACTCCCATAATTTTGTGCTCCTGAGCAGAACTTTCCGAAAGGTTCTGAGTTATGGAGGTGGGATGTTGTGCGAAAGTCCAGGCTCTTAGTTGAATGAGTGCACGTCAAACACGCAGATCGTCTGAGGCACTTGGTTTTATTGTTCTGGAGCTCAGGTGTCTCAAATGCTGGGCAATGATCTTAACTCCCACAGCAGGTCAGACTCTCAATAAACACACTCAATACTGTTCCTTTATAGAGTTCAAGAAGTTCTTTGCTTTAGATGCTCAACAGAAAAAGGATGTTTTTGTGACTAGCAGCAGAGAATTCTTCTTTGAAGGGCTCGATGCCATTTCCCAAAGGGCCAAATCTATTTCAATAGACTAATCTTCATTGAACACCTACCTCATGCTCAGCAGTTTTTCAAAGTTGTAGCGCAAGTATGAGCCGTAGAGAACTTAGGATAATAATTATCATTAATACTAAGGCTTTGGGTTGGAGCAGTGGCTCTCACCCAAAATCTTAGCATTTTGGGTGGCTGAGGTGGGTGGATCACTTGAGGCCAGAAGTTCAACACCACCTTGGACAACATAGTAAAACCCTGTCTCAAAAAAATGAAAAACAATTAGCTGGGCATGCTGATGCACAACCGCTGTCCCGGCTACTTAGCTGGCTGAGGTGGAGCTTCAGCCAGGAGTTGGGGGCTGCGGGGAACTCTGATCACACTACTGCACTCCAGCCTGGGCAACAGAGCAAGACCCTATCTCTTAGAAAAAAACAAAGAACCCCAAACTAAGCACTTAGTAAATACCAGACTCTCTACTATTGTTCTTACACATACTGTTTCATTTAATCCTTATAACCACCTGAGGTATGTCTCACTGTGTCCATTTTACAGATAAAGAAACTGAGGCTTAGAGAAGTTTTATAACTTGCTAAATGGTGGGGCTAAATCTGCCTGATTTAAGCCCACAGTCTATTCTCCTGGGGTGTTGCTAGAGAGGCAGGATGGACTCCAGGAACCTGTTTAGGTAAAAAATGAGCTATTTAAGTTTTGAGAAGGGAAAATGGCTTAATAGCACTCTAAGAGGAGATAAAAAGACTTGGGATTCCTGCTATTTATGAGTTCAGGATGGACCTGCAGTGGAACTGTGGCTGTCAGAAACGCTAATGCCATCAGACGCTGTATTAATAAAAATATGGAATCTGAGGAATAAATGAAGGCAGCCAGCTGATCAGGGAGCTAGAAGTTTGGCCTTCTGAGAAGTGTTGGAACGAATTAGGGAGTTTTGGCCTTCAACTATTTGTTCACCGGGCAGAAGGGCTAGGCTCACTCTGCAGGCCTCCTGAGGAGAGTCGTGGGCCCAGATCACCACGTTACGTATCTGGACTCCACAGAGACGTCTCACACTTAGAACTGTTCCAGAATGGCTCAGGCTGCCCTGAGTGACGGTAATGAAGCATGGAAGCCATGGCTGTGAGGTCGACAAGAGGGCTCTGTAGCTCTGGGGGCTGCAGGAGCTCAAGGCAGGGAGGCCTGGAGGCATTGGGGTTGGTTCCTTCACAACTGAAACAGGGTAGGATTTAAAAGTTGGTGGAAGAACATAAGGAATGTAAAGAAAAGGGAGTGGGCATTTAAAAACTTCCTTGCTTTATTTATTGACTAGAGGGGCACATGGCTTGAACATGACCTAAGGTGCTGATTGGGCAGGAAAAATAAGGTGCCGTCAGAGGAGTCTAGGGCACTTAGGTGGGAGGCAGGGGAACCTTTGAAGGTACCATTTATTTACTGAGCCTGTTAACTCAATACATGGCCCAAACTGTGTTATTTACAAGAGACTGGCTTTGGCATGATGATACAAAGGGGCAACCCATCTATTCTTACAAAACTCAGCCTCTCTGAAGTGTCAAGTGCAGAGCCGTTAGCTGTTGAATTTTGCCACCCACGTGGCAGCACCATGTGTGTGGTTTTAGCAGTGAAGTGGGGAACGTAGGTCAGCTCATTATACCCCTATGTTTTGGCCACCCTGAAGGCAGGGAGGACCCTCCCCCCATTATTAACGATGTGGAGCCTGATGGCACCCCACAACAGGCCGCCAGGCTGTGCAGAGGTCTGGTGCTCATGCACTGAAGTCTGGGGAGGCTGGGCAGGCCCTGCAAGCTGGTGTGAGACGGCAAAGAAAGGTGGCTGGGCTGTGTCGCATTTAAGGGGTGGATTAGGACGCACATGGTCAGGGCCCTGTGGGTGTCAGTCTCCGTCTGGCCCCAAACGAGGGCACACCTGAGCTTGCCGAAGAGCCTGCCCAGGTGTGGGCACAAGACAATGAGGAGGGCTGGGCTTAAAAGCTGTGAGCAGTCAGTGGTCGAAAATGAAGTCCGATTCCTCGTCCTGGCCCATGGGTAGAAAGCACTTTTCCAGGGCCTTGAACGGAGCTGGTGTGAAGCCCAGACTCCACCCAGGCCTCGCGCTGTGCGAGCGTGTGACCGAGGCAGATGCCTGTCCACTGTGTGCCTTATGTCCAGGCCCCGCTGCCGGTCCATAACCAGGTGCTCCCTTCAATCGAGAGTGTGGATGGTTCCGACCCTTTGGCAACTCTGCAGACCCCTCTAGGTAGACTGGAGGCAAAAGAAGAAGAGGATGAAGATGAGGACGAGGACACGGAGGACGAGGACGAGGAAGACGGTGAAGACACAGACCTGGACGACTGGGAGCCGGACCCGCCCCGGCCCTTTGACCCGCATGACTTATGTAAGTGGGGGCACTGGACCCGTGGATGGAGCGTGTGTGCGTGGGGTTCGTGCCCCGAGTCCTGCCCACGTCCTGTCCCCATGGGGTGCACTGTCTGCATGGTCCTGCCTGACCTTCCCAGCAGCCTGTGGGGTGCGGCGCTGACCCTCTCGAGGACTTTCCAGTTTCCAGGAGGGTAAGTGGAAACTCAGAAGAGGTTAGGCAGCCTGCGCACGGTCACATAGGGATGAGTGGGGTCAGGCGTCCGAGTCTCGATCTCTCTGACACCAGAGAGGCAAGTACCGGCCCCGACGGTCGGCCTGCCCACTCCGGGACTGTTTGGCCATTTCAAGTATTTCAGCTTTGACAAGCATACTCGGCTCTGCCTCGTGCACGGTCATCGTCACAGATGCTCGTTACGTCCCAGGTGCAAGTACTCTCTCGACTTGGGCAGTAGTCGTTTCCCCAGGGCCCTGCTGCTAAGTGGAGGGCCAGACTCCAGTTCTGCGGTCTGGGTCCACGCCTGCCGGCCTCTCTACTGCCTGTTGAGACGCTGCTCACACCTGCAAATCACTGTTTCTTCCCAATGACTTTAAGGCTCACGTAGCAAAGTTCTTGCCTCCTTTATTTGCGTTTTTGAGGCTATTCAGAGCTCTGTGGTCTCACCCTGTTTCTCCCGGACCTTCTGTGTGGTGGTGGCGGCAAAACCTGTCTGCTTTGGGTCAGTATTCAGCTGCAGGTCTAAACCCAATCCAGCAGAGAACTTCTTTGTTTTTCTTTGAATTCTTAAGTTTTCAAGGCCTCTCCTAAGTCAAAAAGTAGCTCTCTATTATTTAACAGTTGTAAAAATTGAACATTCCCATTTCCTAAACGAGGTCACCCACCACATGGCCAGAGTGGGGTAAAATGTAGTTGGTCAGTGAAACCTGTTTAATGTCATGAGCGTGATGATCTGTGTGGCCCAGTCATGTCCCCTGTTGCATGGCTTGTATGCGTGTAGTTGTGGCAGGTAACTTACAGATGGGCACTCCTGGCAGGTGGGATGGTCAGGATGGGCTGGAAATACATGTCCCATCAGGGGAGCTGATTATTATCCAGGTGCATGCTATTATAAATTCATTCATTTTTAGTATTCTCATTGGACAGTGGTTTGCACTGAACTCTGACACCATCTAGCAGTTTTTGAGTTAGATAACGTGGTTTCTAAAACTCCCTTTGAGGAAATTGGTCAAACAGTATTGTTGGGTCCCCCCATCCCAGCAGCGTTATTGAGATATTATTTATATACTTTAAAATTCACCTATTTTTGTCTCATCAGATTTTTCAGGATTTTACCTAATCAGATCTGTTTTCTTTTCAGACACGTTGCAGTTGATTTGTAAATTTGGTGGCTACTATTTGAATTACTATGCAGCAGATTTGAAATAAATCACAGTCTGCACAATCTTTTTGGCAAGCATGAGCAAATTCGGCCTGGATTTAGAGGAAAACTACAAGATTTTTATCGGTCTACAGAAGCTAATGTATTAAAGTTGAATGGGTAGTACCATTGTAGGAGTTAATTGAATTTTGGCCTGAAAACTTAGATTTGGGGATTTTTGCAGTCTGAACTTTTTACCTGACATCAAGTCGTATTGAGGAATTTGACTTTTCTTCAAGTCTGCCTCTCTTTTGCAGGGTGTGAGGAGTGTAATAACGCTCATTCTTCAGTGTGCCCGAAGCACGGCCCCTTGCATCCGATCCCCAACCGGCCTGTGCTCACCCGAGCCAGAGCGAGTCTCCCTCTGGTTCTCTACATAGACCGGTTCCTTGGGGGAGTGTTCTCCAAAAGGCGCATTCCGAAGCGCACGCAGTTTGGCCCTGTGGAGGGCCCCCTCGTGAGGGGGTCTGAGCTGAAAGACTGTTATATTCATCTGAAGGTAATTTACACTTTGTCATGGTTCACCCTTGTTCCTTTAATGGTTTTTCCAGGAGCATTCAATTTTCTGCTGAGTCTCTTATTTCAATTTCATAGCTGTTGTTTGCTAGCATTTTTCTTTCTATGCTTAATTTGTTTTAAGTGGAGACTTTCTCTCTCACCAGTAAACTGGAGATTGCAATTTTGGGTTATGAATAATTTGGAGGGCTATAGTCCTGAGGGGCTATAATAGTTTGTTAGGGCTACTGTAATAAAATACCGCAGACTGGGGGGCTTAAACCCCAGAAATTTATTTTCTCGTTGGGTCCTGGAGCCTGGAAGGCCTAGATCAAGGTTTTGGTAGGGTGTTTTTTTCTGCATTCTCCCTTGGTGGCTTGCAGATGGCCGCCACCTCTCTGTGTCGTCACAGGGTCCTTCCTCCGGCTGGACCGCGTCCTAATCTACTCTTGATTCAAGGACCAGTCACATTGGATTAGGGCTCAGCCTAATGACCACATTTTAGCTTAATTACCCTCTCAAAGGCCTTATCTCCACATACAGTCATGTTCTGAGTTAGGTCCTCAAGGTGAATCTGAGGGAGAGACACAATTTAGCCTGTAACTGGGGCTTTGGCAGCCACCTTCTTTCTTTTTTGAAAAATAACTTTAGAATATAAAGAGGATTACGTCGATTTTATAATTTGTAATTTGCTATGTGCTGGTAATGTTTGCAGGGAAACCACTTCAATTTTGTAACACGTCTGTCCTTTGGAATCTTTGGTTTAAAAAATAAAGTTCATCATATAGTGAAGTATTTATATTGGTCACTCTTTACATCTGATGGTTTTGCTTCCATCCAACCCTCCCTGCCATCCACTTCTAGAATAGCTACTCCAAAAACTAAGAAGCTGCTAAGAACTAAGACAGGGCAATGAGAAGGGGAAATATTTAGGATGTGTTTTTTGACAAGTCAGTTGCTGTCATAGTGCTTTTCTTTGGTAAGTGCTGAAGATCCCCAAGCAAGAATATTACTTTCTAAAGAGAAATGCTTTCCCTGGGCTGCATGTTATAAAGGATGCCTTTGAATCCCAAAAGGAGGCAAGTTGTAATGAACTGGAGAGTTTTCTGCTTATTTTCTGGCTTATTTATACCATTTTTTTTGTCATGTTAGTTTTGCAAAATACTAAAAGCCATGCAATTAGATTGTTAATGTTCAGATTTTACCAGGCAATTCTCTTACCTTACAGGCTTCAGAAAGTATCTTTTCTCTTTTACATTAGGCAAGTCACAATGTTGGTATCTTTCTAGATTTTAAGGGAGGACTCAGGATGTATGGTTCATTTAGGGAGCAGTGGTTTATAAATTATAACGTGAGTGCATATCCTGTTGAGGGTTTTATTTTTGTGGTGTGGCTTTTTACTTTCTCTTTGGTTACAGGTTTCTCTTGATAAAGGGGACAGAAAAGATAGGGATTTGCATGAAGACCTATGGTTTGAGCTGTCTGATGAGACCCTGTGTAACTGGATGATGTTTGTACGTCCAGCCCAGAATCACCTGGAGCAGAACCTGGTGGCTTACCAGTATGGCCACCATGTGTATTATACGACAATAAAGAACGTGGAGCCCAAGCAGGAACTGAAGGTACAGTGCTGGGTTTACAGTGCAATTTGTGAGCAATAGCGACTACTTAGGGTTTTTCCTAATTTTTTTCCCCTTAAAGTGGGATTGTTACAAAGGTGGTTCTTTCCTGGTAATTTACTTACTTATTGAGTAGCTCAACAAGTAAAGAAAAGCTATAAAAATCCTATCTTTGAAACTGTCAAGTAGGTCATCTATAAGTCCCAAATAAAACCATGTAAAAGGAAATTCCTCTCTCTCACCATCTATCCTAACAAATTCTTGTTTTTCTTTTTCTTTTTTTTTTTTTTTGAGATAGTCTTACTTTGTCACCCTCAGTAGAGTGCTGTGGTGTCACAGCTCACAGCAAACTCAAACTCTTGGGCTTAAGCCATTTTCTTGCCTCAGTTTTTTTATTTTAGTAGAGATGGGGTCTCACTGTTTTGCTGAGGTTGGTCTTGAACTTGTTAGCTCAGGTAATCCACCCAGAGTGCTAGGATTATAGGTGTGAACCACCATGCCTGGCAAAATAAATTTTTTTTTTTTTTTGAGAGAGAGCCTCAAGCTATTGCCCTGGTAGAGTGCTGTGGCATCACAGCTCACAGCAACCTCCAACTCCTGGCCTTAAGCAAGTCTCTTGTCTCAGCCTCCCAAGTAGGTGGGACTGTAGGCGCCCACCACAATGCCCAGCTATTTTTTTGGTTGTAATTGTCATTGTTGTTGGGCAGGCCTGGGCTGGATTCAAACCTGCCAGCTCTGGTATATGTGGCTGGTACCTTCGCCACTTGAGCTACAGGTGCTGAGCTGCCAATAAATTCTTGATAAGAAAAAAACTGAAGTGGGGTGGTTCCTGTACTCAGTGGGTAGGGTGCTGGCCACATACACATACTCGAAGCTAACAGGTTGGAGCTCAGACTGGGCCTGCTAAACAGCAATGCCAACTGCAACAACAACAAAAAATAGTGTGGTGTTGTGGCGGGCACCTGTAGTCCCAGCTACTCTTGAGGCTGAGGCAAGAGAATCGCTTGAGCCCAAGAGTTTGAGGTTGCTGTGAGTTGTGATGCCACGGCCCTCTACCTGGGGTGACATAGTGAGACTCTGTCTCAAAAAAATAACTAAACTGAAGTGAATACTTTTTTTTTGTTTGTTTGAGACAGAGCCTCAAGCTGTCACCCTGGATAGAGTGCTGTGTCATCACAGCTCACAGCAACCTCCAATTCCTGGGCTCAAGAGAGTCTCCTGCCTCCACCTCCCAAGTAGCTGGGACTACAGGCGCCCGCCACAATGCCCGGCCATTTTTGTTTTTTTTTTTTTTGGTTGCAGCCGTCATTGTTGTTTGGCGGGCCCAGGGTGGATTCGAACCCGCCAGCTCAGGTGTACGTGGCAGGCGCCTTAGCCCGTTGAGCCACAGGTGCCGAGCCAAGTGAATACTTCTTAACTGTGCAGAGTTATTTTCTCTTTTAAACCAATAGATAGAACTGTAGAGGTACAGACAGACGGAAACAATTAAACAAGAATACAATAGTTCAGCATAACAACTGAAATAACGGGATGGGGGAAATGTTTGTAATATATATTCAAAGATTTAAGTGTGAAAACTGAGAGTTGCAGCTCTAACCTTACAATATCCCCATAGAGAAAAGAACAAATGCCAGGATTAGACTTTATCTGGAGGAGGAAACAAATAGTAAAAATAATTAAATTTTTTTCTCAACATTAATAGTTCTAAAAGCTGTTAAAATAACTATTACCTACTATTTTGTTAAGTTAACAAAAAATAGGTGAGTACAGTAAGATGAATGTGAGGCTTTTTAAAAAGAGAGATAATTACAGAATTGCATTATTTTATAAGATATTTCTGGAACCATATAGTAAAATGTTTTTGGCCAAGGAAACCAAATCCTTGCAAGTTAGTCTGAGGAAATATTTATAAACAAAGATAGAACTAGATATGTTAGAATTTTATAATAACATATTTCATTCATTCTGAGTTATCAGTGACTTTAACATGCACCATTATTTTATATACTCTTAAGAAAAGAAATGCTAGGCTGGGCGCAGTGGCTCCCAACCTGTAGTAGTGGTGGTCTGGGAGGCAGGCAGATTACTTGAGTTTCAGAGTTCTAGACCAGCCTGAGCAAGAGCAGAGACTCCATCTCTACTGAAAAATAGAAAAGCTGAGGCAAGAGGGTCACTTGAGCCCAAGAGTTTGAGGTTGTTGTGAGCTATGATGACGCCACGGCACTCTACCGCAGGGCAGCAGAGAGAGACTCTGTCTTAAAAAAAAAAAAAGAGAGATGGAGAGAAGAAAAGAAAAGCTGCTAGTTAAGTTATGTTATAGTGCTTTAAAAAAACAACAAAATAGCTACTTCATATTTATGGAAGGAGCTGTTTTAGACATAATCACAGTTTTAAAATTACATCACACTTACACATACACAGCAAGGCGCACTTAAGTCAAATAACCTGGTTGGGGTAGAAACTGCTCTGCGCACTCCTCTTCTTTTTTTTTTCTTATTTCGCCATGGACGTGGGTGCCTTTCTGTGTGCTGTCATCTTCTGTCTTCAGGAGTGTTGCTGCTGCTACAGTCGTTGTAAAATAAATGCTCCACAATTGCCGGTGGGGTGTTTCCCCGAACCAGGGGTGGCCTTTCTGCAAGTTTTGACACTGCGCTTTCCCATTTGACTGAACTCATCTTTGTCTTTTCCCGCAATTGAATTGTCTGTATCCTTGGTAGTTAAGTGGGTTTTGATTGAGTCAGTGGGAAGTTTATGACAATTTGCTATCTGATGCCTTAATGAGAGGCCCTGCAGGCTGCTCGCCAGCCTCACATTGCTTTGAAATTTCTTTTGTTTATTCTGAGGGAAATGGCAAATTTTTCGGGCCTATTTTTTCATCACTTGGCATCAACTCATGGAGTGCCAGTAGGCTCACAGTGAATGAGGTGAGAAAGAACTAAGAACTTGGCCAGGTCTGTGCGGGAACAGGGAGCAAGGAAGTGAGAGCCGTGTCCTGCACACAGCTGCAGGATGCCATAGAAGGTGGGGCACATTCCGATTTCTGAAACGCTGAAATATAAAAAGAAGAAAAATATATCCTGGAATTGATGGGTTAGAGTAGAATTTGGAATAGTAAAATGCTAAACCGCACTAAGTCCAAACCCGGTCATAGTTAAGTAAGTTATAGAATAACGCCTCTATAGAATATTATCCCACAGTTTACAGATGAAGTCTCTATTAATATTTCCATACACTTAAAATAATGTTCCTTAAAATTATAGATGATCAGTTGATTTAGTGATTAATATATAGAACCCCAGCCATGTTTCAGACACTAGGAAAAGACAGACTGGCTTCCTATGTTCAGGGATCTTGTATTCTAGAGGAAAAATAGAACGATGTGAACAAGCAAATAAGATCACAGAGGGGTAAGTGCCAGCAAATGACAGGAAAGGGACCGGTTTAGGGTTTAGATGTGTTTAGGGGAGGCCTTGCTGGCTGAGCACTGTAGAACAAGAAGGGCCAGCACAGCAGAGGGTGGAGACAGGGATGAGGAGCCCTGTACTCCTGGGGGTGAGACGCAGGGGCAAAGGCGCGGGGTGGGAAGGAGCTGGCGGCAGACCCTCAGACCCTCTTGGCTGAACAGTGGGCAAGACAGCATGACCTGGACTGGGGCTGGGGAGGTCACGGAGCCCTTGGACACTGTCATTGAGCATTTGAGGTTTATCGTGAAATGAGAAGCGGTCGCCTGCATGACAACATCTGATTTGTGTTTTCATCAACACAGACGTGCGTATTTGTTGTACACATTTTGGGGTTACATATGATGATCAGATCAGGGTACTTGGGATTTAAGGAGACCACTCTGGCTCCTGTGTAGAGTGTGGGGAAAGTGGGGGCAAGGTGGGAGGCTAGTTAGACAATTGGTAGAACAGGCAACCGATGGTGCTGGGTGTGTGTCTGGGCAGCAGAAGCAGAGATAGCAAACATCTCAGGAAGCAGCCGCCCTTGCTAAAGGCTACAGAAGCAAGTGGAGACATCAAAGACAACTTTTGGGTGGAAGGTATTTGCTGAGATGTGGAAGATTGGCAGGGGCAGGAGTGTGAGTTGGGAGGGATCAGAATTCCATGCTGGACAGGTTAAGTTTGAGCTGTTTGTGAAACATGCAGAATGCCGGGTCACAATCACTCAGAGGAGCAGAGAAGGAGGGTCTGGAATGGAGATCTTGATGTGGGGGTCGTTAGCATGGAGTGAGTTGGAAAGGGACATGATCACCTGCGTTTAAAATCAGAAGGCCTTGGGCTTGGACTAAGCTTTTGAGGAACACTACTATTTCGAAGTTAGGGAGAGGAAGAAAGCCGGAGGAGAGCGAGCAGGAACAGCCAGCAGGAGGGCAGGAAGCCTAAGCGGAGTGTGGTAGGATTTGGAACAGTCAGCTGGTTGCCCCAGTCAGAGCTGTTTGGTGGCCGCCACTAACAATTACAACTGTGTACAAACCTGTGTTTAATATAGATTAGAAATCAGGGCAGCCTGTTTATTTAGATGAAGTGACTTTGGGATAGAATTCCTATGAAGTTGTTAGAATAGCAAAACAATTTTCTAAAGAGGTAAAAGATAAAATGCCGTGTGCCTCAGCAAATGGACTTCTGACTGGTGGTCTGCTGGAAGGGGATAGTGGGGAGACTCACGGCATGATTTTTTTTTTTTAATGAGCTGTGGAAAAGCCTGAATTGTTTCATATAAGCAGGAGAAAAAACTTAAGCATGCAAAGAACATCTGGTGATGTAGTTCTTGATGATATACTTGGTTCTTGCAGGTGTGGTACGCTGCCTCCTACGCTGAGTTCGTGAACCAGAAAATTCATGACATTTCTGAGGAAGAAAGGAAAGGTGGTTGGACGTTTATATTTTACATTTTCTGTATGAATTTTAAATTGTATATATTACATCTTTGTTCATCCTCTAAATTTTTGATCTCAGTATATTTCAGCAGACATATCAGTAGATTTTTTAGAGCTGTACATCTCCATCTAATTCTAGGATCAAATTATAATGACATACTAACATTTCTTTCATGACTGCTGGAAAATAGTATTTAATATAATGAAAACCTCCAAATACCAAATTAGAACCTAGATCAGAGGGTGATTCCTATCTCTGAGGACAGAGCAAGGCAGGCCTTGGCTTTGTTTTTAATGTAAATGTCACTGCAGTATAATCTTCAGGTAGAAAGGCTCACAAATCAGAGGCAGATGGCTTGACGGACTTTCAAAAAGGGAATGCACCTTCGTAACCTGTACCCAGATCAGGACAGAACATTACTAGTATCCTAGAAGTTCATTGTACCTTGTAATTCTCACGCCCAAGTATAATTACTCTTCTGACTTCCACTGCCACACGTAAGATGTGCTTATAATAGAATTGTGGATAAACAGAATTACGTGACATGTACATGTTTTGTGTCTGTGGCACCTTTTGCTCAACATGGCATTTGTGAAATTCACTTACATTGTTGTATATAATTGTGATTTCCTCATTCCCATTGTTTGATATTCTGTTGTATTAATGTATAACGAGTCATTTGTCCATTTTACTGTAGATTTTGTTTTGTGGTGTGGTTCTAATATTGACCACCCAGAAAAAGGTCAGACTTCACAGGTTAAGGGCACAGCCTTCACTCTCTTCAGACACGGCTGTGAAGTCTGTGCTTCCCAAGCCACACACACTTCTGACCAGTTAGCTACAACACAGGGGACTCCCGGTAGCTCCTCAGGTTTGATTATTCAGCAGAATGACTCACAAAACTCAGAAGTGCTATCCTTAACAATTACAGTTTTATTATGAAAGATAGCTTCCGGACCAGCCCAGTGCTGAGAAGAGGTATGGTGAGTTCTGGGAAGGTCCCAGTGTGAAGGTTCCACAGCCTCTGGACGCGTCCCCATCCTGACACGTTGACATGATTACCAACTGTAGACAATCTCCTGGGCTTTGGTGTCTAGAGTTTTTATCGAGGTGTCATCATATCGGCGTGACTGACTGAATCACTGGCCAGGTGACTGAACTCAAATCACCAGCTCCTGATCCTCTTCTCCTCCCCTCCTGGAGGTCAGGCTGATATGGCCTGGCTCAAAGCCCCAGTCTTCTAATCACCTAGTTGGGCTTTTGGCAAAGCCTACTGACCCTCAGTCATCTCATTAGAACAAACTTGAGTATGATTAAGGGCCTGCCCTGAATAACAAAGACATTCATATTACTTGGGAAATTCCAGTGGTTTAGACATTACCTCCCAGCATCCAGGGACAAAACCCAGCCAGATTCTTTACTGTACAACAGAATCGCTTCTAGTTTTTGGCTGTTTTTTTGAAGAGTGTTACTATGACCATTCTTACACATGTGCTTTAGGGAACATGTGTGCACATTTCTGTTGGTGTCCATCTGGGAGGGAGTGGAATTGCTAGATCATTTGGTATGCAAACACTTAATTTATTAGATACTTCTGAACATTTTGCTAAAGTGATTATACTGGACACTTACCATTTGTGGTAAAGTGTACCCTCAGATTATGAAACTTGGGTCTTAATCACTAGGTTATCTGAATGCAGGCTTCTTTTGTAGTATTACTGTCTTTCCAGTGTGGTGAGGGGTGTGTGTGTATGTATTTAGGGGAGGAAGAGAGTGGTATAAACGTGTTTGTTCTTTTGATGTCTTGTATAAATGTACCAGGAAATAAGATCCTAAAAAATTAACTTTTTGCCAAATTTTAACCTTTGATTTTTATGACAAAATGGTAATGCAAATAGCAGATACTGTCTAACTGAATTCTTGGGTGCCACTGAGATGAGAGTGGTGGGGATAGCAGGCATTTCAGTTTTATTGGTGTCTATTGATCATCAGCCTTTATAATTTCTCTCCTGTGACTAGTTCTTCGAGAGCAAGAGAAGAATTGGCCCTGCTATGAATGCAACCGCCGATTTATAAGCTCGGAACAGCTGCAACAGCATCTTAATTCTCATGATGAGAAACTGGATGTGTTTAGCAGGTATAGATGAAGGGGAAGGGCCCCAGCATAGTTTATGAAGGCTCAGAATCATTTCTGTATGTAAGAAAATCAGTGTCTCCGTGTGTGTTTGTGCACACAGGTGACCAGGTGGGATGCTGAGGGAGATGTGTTCATCGTTTCTTTTCCCTCCTGTTTTTCACTTACCATTTATCCCTTTTCCAGCACAACCAATACCAAGCAATGGGAGATCCTCCCACCTTTGTTAAATCTCTTTTAACTAGAGATTCTGAAATATGAACATTGGAGATAGCATATATTTTTAAAATAATCTGCATCTCTGCTTTTCAGACATTTTTCAGCTGTGATTCTTTTATCAAAATAAATCATATGTTTAATTCCACTATATAAAAAAGGTAGACGAGGGGAGAATCTTAAGGGATAGAGTGAGCAGGGGCTGGACCAGGTAGGGCCTTATGAGTAATGCTAAGAAATTTGGGCTTTATTCTAAAAGATCACTCTGGATAAAAAAGACACCAGCTCAGGGTAAAGTAAGACTGAAGATAAGGAGTCCAGTCAGAAGTTATTACAACAGTTCAGGTGAGGAACAAGGATTGCTTGGAATGGGTAATACCAATGGGACAGATATAGGGTTGCAAACTTTTATAGGGAGGGTTGGGAAAGAGAGGAGACAAGCTGAGATAGCAGCTAGGTAAATAGGAAATTGGACATTCCAGGGAAGTGCCATACAATTGCCTCCAACACTGGTGCCCACTTGATCATGGAAAGCCAGTGACACCACCAGCATGGATGGGTGTTGTTCCGCAGCTTCATTAAGCTCGGAGTGGCCTGCTACAGAGTGGGCTGAGAATTGGACCCTGCAGGGTCATGGCTTTGCCAAGTGCAGATAGTGCAGAGTGAGAATAATGGAGCAGCAGTGGGGAATGGGAATTGAGAGTGTGTACAAGGGAGTGATCAGAGTAGGTGACTTTGGTGTTTATGGTGGAAGAAGGGGAGAGAAAGCATCAGGGGATCCAGGAGATGCTAGTGACGTTGAAGGGCTCTCAATCTGCATATGAGAGAGAGATGGTGTCAGAGTGGGCTGTGCATGGGATCGGGGGATAAAGGCTCGTGTGGATTTTAGGATCTGGGGTATGACCATAGGAGTAAATGTCTCAGGATGGGGCGGGTGGGCACAGTGAGCTTTAAGTCATTCCTAAGACTCTGCTCATGGCATTTTGTATGTTGTATTGGGGTTTATTGTGGTTCTGGGTTTATTGCCTGCTGCTTCTACTAGATCTCTAAGGGTAAAATCCATCTCGTATAACTTGATGTCTTTAGAGTCTAGCACAGTGCCTGATACATAATAGATAAAATGTCAGTTAGCCAGCTTTTGGAAGAAATTTGAGATAATTAGGAAAATTTGAATTTTGACAAGATATAATACTATCAGATTTTTTTAGGTGTGAGATGGTATTATGGTCATAATATAGAGAGTTCTTATGATTTAGAAATGCATACTGAAATATTTACAGATACAATGATGTCTGGGATTTCCTTCAAAGCTGTGTGTGTGGGGGGGAACTGATGGGGTTATAGGCAGGAGATCAGCCATGACTTGATGATCCGTGTTGAAACTGGGTTATAGGTACATTGGGCTCATCATGCTGTTCTCTGCATTTGCCTATGTTCAGAATTTTTCATCAGGAAGAATCTTTTAGAAGTTACTGAAAAAATATATATAATATTTGTTAAATTGTTGAATAGATGCGTGGAAGAATAAAGCATAATATGATTGATATTATACACTCCCCCCACACACAACTCTAAAAGAAGTTTGCATGACATACTTTCTGGGTCTCTTTTATAAAGAAATTTTTGTGTGTTACAAATACATTAAAGGGATAAAATTTAATTGATGTTTACAGGCATGTTATGGAACAGCTAAATTAGAAGTTTATTCTGATTCTTCAGAAGCTTATAGTAAAACAAGAAAGTTCTTTGAATTTTAGCCACATTTCTTGGGAGGAATATGAGGTGTGGGTGGCTGAGGAGAGGGAGCATGGCCATATCTTGCCTTAGATGATGTCTTCTGGGGACAGGATGCATCATTTCAGAAGCAAGGTGTTGTCAATGCTGTGAATTTTTATGCCTCTTCAGAATAATTTAAGACATCCTTTGAGTGATAGGGAGGGCAAAGAGGAGACATTCAGAAAGCATCTAGTAGCAAAACAATTGTTTCCAATAGAGAAAAGACTCAGGGAAAGCAGTACAGCTAAAGCACATCAAAACCTGGGCTTAGTCAGGACACTTGGGGCACTTTTGTTATGGATTGTTAAGTAACACCATAATTTGTAACCCAATCTCGTCCCCAGAACAAGAGGCAGAGGAAGAGGACGAGGCAAGAGACGCTTTGGTCCAGGTCGACGTCCAGGGCGGCCCCCAAAATTTATCCGCCTGGAAATAACCAGCGAAAATGGGGAAAAGAGTGACGATGGGACACAGGTACTGGGGCCCGGATAGAGCTCCCCTAGAGGCCCCAGGTCCCTTCCTCGGTCAAAACAGAGGCCTTTGGGCGGCGGCCCCATATGCCGGAGGTGGTGGGTTCAAACCTAGCCCTGGCCAAAAACTGCAAACCTCCCCTCAAAACAGAGGCCTTTCCTATCAGAGCTTTGCTGCCCGTTAAAGTGTGATTGGAGGATAGCAAAAGAATGTATTTTCAAGTGTTAATTTCCAACCCCCCCCCTCCCCAAATAGCTGCCCTTTATGAAGATTTGAAATCGACCAGAGACACTTGGGGTGGACTTTGCTTAAACAATGAAGTTATTGATGTTCCATAAAAGCTGTATCTCCATTCTTTCCTGGTTTCCACCCTTCCTGGTCTGTAATTTCTCAGTTTTTGCATTTTGTGCGTAGTTACCTAATTAACTTTCCCAGAGGTAGGGTATTTTTTTCCTGAGCATTATGAATCTAGTCATTCAGAAATAAGCGGCAATTCTAAATCCGAGTTGACAGTCTCCTTTCAGCGCTGACCACTATCCAGGTAGGGAAATAATCCCAGGTTATTGCAAATTTCAGGACTTGCTGCATTTCCCCATAAAGGAGCAGTTTGATGAGGCCGAACCAGCTGCTCTGAACGGGTTGGATCAACCAGAGCAGACCAGCATCCCCATCCCTCAGCTGCCGCAGGAAACCCAGCCTGCCCTGGACCATGAGCCGGAAACCCACGCGCTGCACCTGCCGCCGCAGCACGAGGAGAGTGTGACGCCCGCGAGCGCGCTGACGGCGGACGACATGCGCAGAGCCAAGCGCATCCGGGTGAGTGTGCGCACGCGCGCGGCCGCCGGGCCTCTCCACCACGGCTGCTCCGCGTGGTCTTCCAGCCTGTCCACCATCCGCTTTGGACTTGCGCGTAGCCTGTCCCCTACTTGGTCCCCTAATTTTGGAAGAAATTATTAACATCTCTATGCCCTATGAGCAGGTAGGCCGGCGTGGCTGGTCCTAGATTCTCCCAGTTTAGTAAAAACCCAGAAGCCTGGCTTTGGGCGGCTTTGGGCTTAGCACGTGTGCCTTTCAAGTAGGGTAGCAGCGTGCATCCCGCAGTTCACCGATTGGAAATGAGGAAACGAACACATTTAATCGTAATCATTATATTTTAAACAGACTAATCTGTGCCTAATCATAGCTCTCAAGTTAATTTTAGGTAACAAAATTTGCTTGTCTACATTGTCCAAGGGGAGACTGGCAAATGTCATTACTCACCAGTGCACAGGGACCTCCGTCCAAGTTGACAAGGGCAAGGGTAATGCACACACCCCGGGAAGGTTCGGGAACCAGTCAGTGTCTCTTGGGTTGTGACCTGTGTCTTGGCTTCAGACCATGTGGCTGCAGGGCTTCTGTGACTTCCAATTCAGATGTGTTTTCTCTTATTATTTCACAAGCAGCCTTTGAGTGTGGAAAACGACATGGTTTTGTGTGATAAGCATGCTTATCAAAAACCAATGACTTGACAGGCAGCTGAGCACATACAGGCTTCTATTGGTACTTCACACACAGATGAAAAGACTCTGTAACTTCTTAGACGTTGTGATTTTTAGATGCATGATCATTTTAGCTTATGTTTACTTTGGATTTCTTACTTGCCTGCAGGCTAGAAGGGACCTTGAAAAATAGTCTAGTCCATGCCTTCATATAAAAATACATTTAAATACTGATAGCTGTATGATAGCTTTGAGGGACTCTTAAGTGCTCTGAGGTTAAACAGCCTTTATGAGGGTCTTGTGATTGAAGTGTATAAAACTTTTGGCTCAGTGTATATTATTTCAAAAGGATATGTAAACCTATAGAAATATAGACCAGAAAGGAAAAAAGCTATGAATTAGTATCTTCCTGTCATTCCACTTTGTTTCCCAGTCTATACTTCCTTCTCTTGCTCAATTACTGTCTTTTCTGCTTTGGCCATTTTGTTTTTTCACCAAGTCCAGAGAAATACTTGCTAGATTTGAAGGAAAAAACTAAAGCCCACATATAGTATAGTGAAGTTGTAGGCATTCAAGCATAGTCTAGCTGTAATTGTATTTGTATTCCTGAATGAGTTGGGTTACTGGTTTTGTTAGAAGGTTCCTTATGTCAAAACCACAGCCGTGTGTATGTGGCTTTTGGAGGTCAGTCTTAGTTGCACTATTTTGTTTTTTCTTCTCACACATTCTAAGAAGTAGGGCTATGTATTTTTTCATCTTTTCTATCCAGGTTGGTAATGACCAACTGAAGGGAAGTCTTCCAGTCCAATTGGTAATGTAACTATTTTTCTCTCCTCTAATGCTGCCTGCTCAGTTGGAGCTGCAGGTAGGTTTGTTTCCTGTGTTTCCCATAACAGAATGTCACTTAAGTGTTTGCCTGACCTGCTGTTCTTTGCAACCTGTACTTACTAAATCCTGGTAGAAATTACAATTTGGTTGCTACAGTAAATGCAATTTGATGAATAATGTTAATTGATTTGCAAACAGATCAATGAGGAAAATTGTGGGCTGCTGATTCCTCAGATACAAAATGAAGGATAGGACTAAGTGATCTCCAAGGTCCCTTCTAGCACTGAAACCACTGAGTGACTTATGCAGTGGTTTCTAATTGTACATTCCACACGGTGCTAAGTGCACTGTAGGAGCTTACAGTCGAAACAAGTAGTCAACAGAAAGGTAGTTTGTTTACATGTAAGTGTTAAATGTAAAGGGATAGCTTATAATTGCTGCAGAAAGTTGGAAGAATGAAAGGCCAAAAAGAAAGATGGAGGAATTGGGATAATTCAAGGATGAGGGGAGACTAAGACTGGTCCTTGAAAAAGAGGCAGGAGGAAAGCAGAACATTCCAGAGAATGGTAGCCACAGGCCCAGAGGCCCAGACACAGGGACGTGCGTGGTGTGCTTATGGGACAGTGCAAAGACTAACTTGGCCCTAGCATGGGGCGCCCATGGAAGGATAGTGAGGAGTGAGCCATGCTGGGCACAGCTAACCCACCAAAGGCTTTGAAAGCTGAGCAGAAAAAAAGCTAGGCCAAAAAAAAAAAAAAAAAAAAAGAAAGAAAGTTTTAAAAAATAACTCCAAAGCAACCAGTAAACATAATTGTTTGTTTTCCTTTTAGTGTCAGGATTGAAATAGTGTGAAAATTGATCAATAATTTAGGTGTCTTTTGTTATTAAGATCAAATTTTAGAAACATTTTATAGTCTTCATCTACAGAGAATCTGGCCTCTCAGAATCCATTGCAACATGAGTTGAATCCTGAATAACAGAGTTTAGCAGTGATGCTGTGTCCCTGGAGTAGCTGATGTACACTTGGCATGGTGTGATTGACTGACAGGAAGAACCACAATGGATTCGTGTGCTCCTGCCACAGTTTTTCATGATTTCTTCTAGAAATGTGTACTGACTGTGGCTCTGAGCTACAGAATATATCTTATAGTAGAAACGGCCTACACATGGGTCAAGGGGTTAGACACAGCTTCAGTGTTTTTACTACCAGGGATAGGAGGATCACATTAGTATCATTAGATCAGAGAAAGACAGTCTAGTTCTTGAGTACTTAGACAATGTTCAGGGCTCCCTGGAAATTGCAGAGATAAGGATGGTCAACGGAACTAGGAAAGTGGAGCCAGGTGGCCGCTCCGTTTAAATCGAGTTTCTCAAGGTACTTGTGCTAATCAGAGATGACAGAAGACTGATTAGCATAATGGACCAAAACAAAACCAAGTTCTGGCTGTGGCACCCGAGAAGAAATGGAGTCTGCAGTAGGGCCAGAATCAATTCCTGTGCCTGCATCTGTCCTTGGATGCCTCACTGCACTTGAATAAAAGAAATGATTCTCACATGGCAAAAGTGCTTTGAATCATGCATCTCTAAACCTCAGAAATGCATCTGTTTATCTGTAGTATTTCTATGAAGTTTTGAAAGTAGATCAAGTAGTAACAGCTGTTTATGTAAAATATCTAACTAGACAGACTAAAAGCATTAGGTGACTGCTAACTCGTGTGTGAGGAAGTGAAAGCAAGCTCTGTGGCCGATTTGGAAAAGATCTATTCTTACAGATCTCTGCAGGTGCTATCGAAAAGACCTAGAGATATTTTTTTGCATTTCATGTGGCATATATTACATTAATTCTGAAACTATTGAAGACTTCTCTGAGCTAAGCAGGTTATCAAGGGATCTAGAGACAAAGGAGAATAAAACATTAAGTGCTCCGCGAAGCAACCCAGTCACCCTGGGAAGACAACAGAATTGCTGTTTATCTACTCAGTATAGATATGTAGGCAGCATCTTAAAATTCTTACTCCTAGCCCTACTAGACAAGTCGGGAGAGACGTTATCTAGTCTGTACGTTACATTGTATAGTAACTATGTTCCGAAATCTCAATAAATAAAAACTAGTAATTTTATTTTCCTCCACATGATCATTTCACATTAAATTTAGTTTAGAAGTTGTTGCTTATTAATATTTGAAATTGAGTTTAAGTGCTGTTCGTTGTACTTTTTCATTGTACAGATAATGCAGCGAGGTCTCTGGTAGTGTTTTAGTTATTGTTCCCTTATAGCTACATAGGCAAACCTAGTCACAGATATATTTTTTTGAGGGCTTCCCCCCTCATAAGTCTCCAGAGCTTTCTCTTAGTGTTTTGAGGAACTTATGAATGAGTCTTTGTTATAGCACAACTAAAATATTGATTCTGTATTCTCTGTGTGAAAGAAGATTCTGTTGATCTGCTGTCAGCAGAGCATGAGTGGTTTTTCCAGTAGTGGTGATGGATTTGCACTGAGTATCCATGTTCTCTCACTCGGATTCCACATAACAATTGCATGAACTTAACAGGATGGCTAATCAGCATTAGAAGTGCAATCTGTAACTGAAAACAAAAAGCAAATTGCCTGGTGTAGGCAGGGAACAAAACAATATGCTTAACTGAGTTAGCATGGCAATCTAACCAGTAGAACTAACTTAGCGGCATTGGGACCTTGCCCTCTGCATCTTCTAAGGAGGAAGCGATGAAATGCATATATTCCACTTAGGATGCGTGGTCATGTCTTGTGAACAAACACATTCACACAAATCTGACTCTTTCATTTTCCTTTCGTTTCTTTTTCCCAAATTGAGATTTATAATACACCTAGCATAAAATTCACCCTTATAAAATGGTTTCTAGAATAGTCCTAAAGTTGTACAGCCATTAACACTATTTAATTCCAGAATATTTCATCACCCCCAGGAGAAACCCCATGTCTGTGTCCTCCTGCACCCTGTCCCTGGCAAGGACAATTCTTCAGTTTTTTTTTAATTACATATTTTTGTTAAACATTTTAACCAAGCTTCAAATTCTTTTTCTCAAGGACTTCAGCAAGTAACATTTGGCTGACTTGATCCAAGCTCATTCATGCATGTGTGACTTACCCCACATTCTGTCTTTCAAATCTTTAATTTTTATCCCATGCCATTCTGGGATTTGTTTTTATTGTATTTGTATTCCATGAGAAACCCGTTCTTTCTTTCTTTTTTTTTTTTTTAATTGTAGAGACAGACTCTCACTTTATCACCCTTGGTAGAGTGCTGTGGCATCACACAGCTCACAGCAACCTCCAACTCCTGGGCTTAGGCCTCCCGAGTAGCTGGGACTACAGGCGCCCACCACAACGCCCAGCTATTTTTCTGTTTTGCAGTTTGGCTGAGGCCGGGTTTGAACCCGCCATCTTTGGCGCATGGGGCCGGCACTCTACTTGATGAGCCACAGGCGCCGCCCGTTGAGAAACACGTTCTTCAATGTCACTTCAATCCTTTTGAAAGAAAACATGTTAATGACTTTCTATAGAAAAAGAAAAAAAGAAAAAAAAATACAAAAAAAACATGTACATAGCGATAAAAACACACACACACAGAAAGGTTTGTCTTCTCAAGATGAACTTTGGGGATGGATTCATTTTCAGTGTCTTCAACACACAAATCTTTCAACTGTGTGTGTCCTAGAGTTTAACTTCTCTGGGAAGTCTGTGATTGGAGAGCTCATCCTCTCTTTCTCTTTGAAAGTGTGATGCACTTGAACTTTTAATTTCCTCACTGAATAATCACATCTGTGTATGTCTTTCAGAATGCAGCTCTTCAGCATCTGTTCATTCGGAAGTCCTTCCGGCCTTTTAAATGTTTGCAGTGTGGGAAGGCCTTCCGTGAAAAGGACAAACTGGACCAGCACTTACGCTTCCACGGGCGGGAAGGGAACTGCCCACTGACCTGTGATCTCTGCAACAAGGGGTTCATCAGCAGCGCGTCTCTGGAGAGCCACATGAAGCTCCACTCCGACCAGAAGACTTACTCTTGCATTTTTTGCCCAGAATCCTTTGACCGCCTTGATTTGTTGAAAGATCATGTGGCCATTCATATCAATGATGGCTACTTCACCTGCCCAACTTGTAAGAAACGGTTCCCAGATTTTATCCAGGTAAGTGTCAGCCACTGAGATTCCCATCTGCTTTCTTATGGTAAAAGAAACTTCGATTTCTGGAAAACTGAGACTGCCTCGTATCTGCAATGTCATCCCTTCTTTGCAACAACTTTATAATGAGAATAATATTTCTTCAATCAAACTACTTTTATAAACAAAAGATAATTATAATCCTTAATTGTCCAGATCAGACATTGGCATTTGGATGTTTAAGTTATATTACAAGTGCTAAACACCCAGATCTGTTGTAATTTTCAGAAAGTCTTTCTTAATCTTCATCAGTATCCATTACTCACAAGATATACACAGTCTGTAGAGGACATACTCCTATTGCCCAATTCCTGGACTGGAAATATCCCTTCCCTTCCCTACCACTGTGGTTTCCTGTCTTGCTTTACTAAGGGTATGCTGTTTGCAAGCAAACAAGAGAAAGTGGATTTATAGTATACTTTTGTGTCAAGCACTGACTACCTCCCTGTAGAGTCTGGGAGGGGCAAAATGGTGAAAGTAAATTTCGGAATATTCATGATTTCATTTGGACTTCAAGTGACATTATTTTTCTGTGCTAGTCAGAGAATAACTGAATATCTTATAAAACTACTGTTTTTTTAAAATTACCAAAGCAACGAAAGGCAAGGACTTAATGATTGTTTTGCTAGTGTTCAGAGGCTTGGAAATTTTCTCACTTCACACAATTAGAAGGGTTGCTTTAAGGCAGAATTTAATGACAAAAGAAACTCTAAAATAAGGAAGCAAACTCTCTCAGGAATAGGTTATTATTTTTTCTTCTTCTTAGAGACTGGGTCTCAAAACCCAGGGTGGTCTCCACTCCTAGTCTCAAGTGGTCCTTCTGCTTCAGCCTCCCAAAATACTGGGATTAAAGGTGTGAGCCATCATGCCTGGCCAGGAATATTTCCATATGACTCACTACTTAACTTCTACCACAACTCTTCTTCATTGGACTTACATGGCTAAAAGAGTTCAGAAGCCACATTCCTTCATTTAAGTTATCTAAAAGTAAGGGGAATAAGTCCCGATTAAAGAGCAATGACACCAACATTATATCACTTTCATAAATAGGTAATATTTTCTATATTGTTTAATTCATGTCTTTAATTCTTCTGAACCTGCTTTATAGGAAGATGTAAAGAATCAATTAGTAAAAGGGGCTCTATTAAGGAAAGAGAAAAGTGGCTGAATTGCTTCTATACATACTAAGGACAGAGAAAAGTGAGGAAAAATTATTTTTTGTCTTTCTGTACATCATTTTTAGCAAGATTATTTAAACCCAAAGGAATGCTTTCTTTTTTTTTTAACTTATGAAGCAATTTAACTGGAATATTGCTTCTAATAGAACAAAGGAGGGACTCCACGTGATTGGGGTTTGACAAGAAAGCACTCTTTCTTCCAGTCTTCAACTCATCTGGGAATAGAGGATTTCTTAGGCGTTCTGGCTGCTCGTTTCCTTTCTTTGTGACAGGGACAGTGTGTTACATTCAGGGGCCATTTGTCCCATCTGGCCGGCTTCCTCCGCCGGGTCCAGGACAGCCCGTGGCGCGCCTCGGGCGCCCCCTAGTGCTCGGTAAGGTCCAGGACAGCCCGTGGCGCGCCTCGGGCGCCCCCTAGTGCTCGGTAAGGTCCAGGACAGCCTGTGGCGCGCCTCGGGCGCCCCCTAGTGCTTGGTAAGTTGTCTGTGGCCGTTGCCTTTGGTGCCCAGGGCGCTCTGAGATCTGTGGTTTTTACCGCCAGGTGAAAAAACACGTGCGCAGCTTCCACTCAGAAAAGATCTACCAGTGCACAGAGTGTGACAAAGCCTTCTGCCGTCCCGACAAACTGCGACTCCACATGCTCAGGCATTCGGACCGCAAAGATTTCCTGTGCTCCACCTGCGGGAAACAATTCAAGGTATGAGGCTCGTGCGCGGCGCCCGAGGTACCGTGAGCTCAGGACGAGTCTGGTTCCTTCTGTGAGTTCATCACGCACGTCCGAAGAACTGGACTTGACTCTGTTTGACTTAGGTGCAAAATTCAGGGACAAAAACTTTACCTAGCTTAAATCCTCAAAATAATTAATTAAAATCTCCAAACAGAGTAACAAAGCATCCAAATATATAATGACTATTGGAACTTAATTGTTACTGAAAATTCCCGAGAGACCAATACATTTACTTATCATTCAAATCAGGAGGTTTTTATTGATCTCTCATTAACTATGGGTATAAGAGCAAGTAATTGAGCCTGTAGGTAGCCAGACTCTTATCTAATAGAGGTGAGAATTCAGAAGGACCCCCAGAAGGCTTAGACTACTTTGGAGAATGTTAATGAATTCAGGATTAAAATAAAAAATAATAAGTATCATGAACCTGCCTCCTGGAATTTAGAAGCAGCTGAGCAAAAAGTTGCAGAAGACTCAGAGTTAAGTAAATACATAGATGTGAAAATAGTAAAATATGCTTCATTTGGGGTATCAGATAATTTTGTAGCAATGTTGTTGAGAGGGGAGACTGCTGAATATGATTGTGGGTTGTACTGTCCTAGAAACTGGAAACAAATCAGAATGCAGGAAGGGAAAATTCTGGGTGTATTTGTATGGCATATAAAGACCTAAAATATGAGAAATAGAATTTGCAAAGCTTAAGACTTATGGTAAGGCTGGGCATGGTGGCTCATGCCTGTAATCCCAGCACTCTGGGAGGCTGCGGTGGGTGGATTGCCTGAGCTCAGGAGTTCGAGACCAGCCTGAGCCAGAGTGAGACTCTGTCTTTAAAAATGGTCAGGCGTTGTGGCAGGCGCCTGTAGTCCCAGCTACTTAGGAGGCTGAGGAAAGAGGCTCACTTGAGCCTAAGAGTTTGAGGTTGCTGTGAGCTGTGACGCAATGGCACTCTACTGAGGGAGCAACAAAGTGAAACTCTGTCTGAAAAAAAAATTATGATGTTATATAGAATATAATATTGATGATTGATATATGGTAACACATTTAGAGTTCTGCAGAGAACTAAAATTCAAAAAATATAACTGGATCTGGGTTTTCTGTTTTTAATTTTTTTTTTTTTTTTTTTTTGAGACAGGAGCTTACTCTGTCGCCCCAGTTAGAGTGCAGGGGAATAGTGTCATCATCTTAGCTCACTGTAATCTCCAGCCTCTAGGCTAGAGCCATCCTCCTACCTCAACCTCTCGAGTGGCTGAGACCACCCAGCACCACACCAGCTAATTTATCTATTTTTTGTAGAGACAGGGATCTCATGATTGCCCGGGCTGGTGGCAAACTCCTGACTTTAAGCAGTCCTTCCATCCTGGCCTTCCAAAGTGCTAGGATTATAGGCATGAGCCACTGTGCCTGGCCTAAATTTTTTTCTTAAAGATTTATATCAAAAAAGATTTCTGGGTTGGGTCCAGTGGCCCATGCCTGTAATCCTAGCACTCTCGGAGGCCAAGGCTGGTGGATCACTCGAGCTCGTGAATTTGAGACCAGCCTGAACAACTCTCCTTCAAGACCCCATCTCTACTAAAAATAGAAAAAACTAGCTGGGCATTGTGGCAGGCACCTGTAGCCCCAGCTACGGGACTGAGGCAAGAGGATCACTTGAGCCCAAGAGTTTGAGGTTGCTGTGAGCTATGACACATGGCACTCTACTCAGGGCAACAGAGTGAGACTCTGTCTCAAAAAAAAACCCCAAAAACCAAAAAAGATTTGTCTTATAATGTTGTTTGGCTATCTGACCATCCTATCCAGTCAGCTTGTTTTGCTTTTTCATTTTGTGCCAGATACCATTTTAACACCTAGGAATATTTTTTTAAAATGTTTCTGCTTCTCTTTTCTCCTTAATTTTCACACAGTATGTTTTAGACTAGGCATCCTCAAACTTTTTAAACAGGGGGCCAATTCACTGTCCCTCAGACTGTTGGAAGGCCAGACTATAGTTTAAAAAAAAAACTATGAACAAATTCCTATGCACACTGCACATATCTTATTTTGAAGTAAAAAACAAAACGGGAACAAATACAATTCACACCGCTGCATGTGGCCCGCAGGCTGTAGTTTGAGGACCTCTGTTTTAGATGGTGTTCAAGCAGGAAAGTAGAGGATTACAGGATAAAGGATTTTCTTAAATGACCCTGAACTTAATTATAGGAGAAAGTAGAGCAGTGGGGATGAGAAAAGAGAAGTCAGGGGATTAGGGAAGTCTAATGCACATGCAGAAGCTCTGTCTGCTGGGCAGATGGGCACTGATCTGGGCATCTGGGAGCACAGGCACTTCCAGCTGCAGGGGGCCCAGGAAGGAGAGCTCACGTGGTCCTTAGAGGACCATGTCACTGCTCTTGGTGGTAGTCATGGGGTTTGGCAAGCAGGGCCAGTGGTTGGGGAGAGAGCCAGTGGCTAAGTCAGAGAGAGGAGGATGACTGGGAGCCCAGTGGCACCTCTACACCAGACAGCCGCCTGCAGGCGACCCATAGAGTGGCACAGTGCTGTTTCATTCCCACCCTCCAGCTGGGGGCCATTTTCTCTTTTGGCTAACTTGAACTGGAACCTCACCAGAAAGGGGATTCCCTGTAAATGTTCCCCTTAGCCGAGCAAAAATAGCCCAAAACCACCACATAACCTGCAGTGCGTCGTTTCAAACTACAGCCAGAGAAACTGCTGTAGAGAACAAATCCCCGCTGCCGTATTCTTTATGAAAGACTCTTTCGTAGCTCTTCATGCATCTAGGTTCCAAAGTTCTTATCACTTAAAAGATGCTATGGGATTTGGCTCCTAATTACCTCCCCACTTCGCACGTGCACGCTGGCCGTGCTGATGAATGCCAGTCCACGTCACATCTTTCCTTGGGGCTTTGTAGTTGCTTCCCTCCTTCCCACCCCTGGCTTGAAATAACCCTGTCAGACTCTCATATCGTTTTCCTTGCTGATGTCACCTCATGTGGGGCATTTCTTTTTTTTTTTTTTTTTGAAACAGAGCCTCAAGCTGTCACCCTGGATAGAGTGCTGTGGCATCACAGCTCACAGCAACCTCCAAATCCTGGGCTCAAGCGAGTCTCCTGCCTCCCAAGTAGCTGGGACTGCAGGCGCCTGCCACAACACCCGGCCATTTTCTGGTTGCAGCCATCATTGTTTGGCGGGCCCGGGCTGGATTCGAACCCGCCAGCTCAGGTGTACATGTCTGGTGCCTTAGCCCGTTGAGCCACACGCGCCGAGCCTGGGGCATTTTTTGATCCCTGGATTAAGCGCTTCTTCTGAGAATTCCCGCAGGGCCTCTTCCTGCCGACCCTGTCACAGCACTTAACTGCCCCAAAAACTGTAAGCCCCGTGAGGACCGCACTGAAGACAAGGTGGGACCCTCTGACTTCAGGAAGCTCACAGTTTAATGGGGAAATCAGACATGTACGTTAAGAAATGATTGTTGACACCATAATAGAGAAAAGAACAAAGTGCTAGGAGAGTGATGAACTCTGATTTGGAGTGCAGGGGGGACTTCATATATTAATAGAAGGTGACACTTTTGAATTCACTAGAGGGTGGGGAAGAATGTGTCCACTAGAGAATGGGGGAGATGAGGAATGAGGGAGGATGAAGGCTCCGCGCTGCAGGCACAGGGCACTGCCATGGTCGGGGAAGGTGCAGGCAGAGCCGGGGAGGTGCGTAGGCCACCAGTTATGCTGGGTAATTAGGCTCGCAGTGGGAGTGGAGAGGCCCGCCACGTTCAAGACAGCTTCTAAGGGAGGGCTGGCAGGAGCTTGTGTCTGGATGGAAGGGTGAAGGGTGGACAGCGAGGAATTGAGATCTGTGGCGTGAGAGGCTAGACGTTTGGGGTCACTGCTCAGGGGCTCAACTGAGGCAGGAGGAGGGATGGGGCAGGTATGTTAGGATAGGAAGGCCCTGTAGAGACTTGTCATCCAGTAACGTGGCCACCACTGCATGTGTGGCCTGATGTGATGTTAGTACTGGGCTTTGGGATTTGTATAAGGTTCAGGTTCGGTAAATTGGTCTGTTTAAAGTGAATAAATGTGGGGATTAGCAAATGCTGATGCTTAAGAAAAAATGGAAAGGCCACAGAATGTTATCATTATATCTGCACTAAAGAAAACTAGTGTTATTTAGGGCAGTGTTTTGATCCAGATTTTACTAAGAAACTCTGGATATTCCCGCCTGAGCTGTCCAGGGGTGATGGATAGGGATAGGAAGAAAGAACGGTCCAGTCATGTCCATTAGCAGAAGAGGCAGGTCGGTGAGGGGTGCCTGGCATTGGAACTCTGCATTTATCAGGAGCCTTGATACTTGGCAGGCACTCAAGGAACAGTTGTTGAATAAATGTGCTGAAAAATGAAGTCCCTGTACCAAAAGGTGGGAAGAACTGAGCTTGCAGAAAGGTTAAAAGTCTTTACGAGACTAATCACAGTTTAATCATGTCCTAGAGGAGAGAGCCTCACTGGATTAGGAAGTTGGCACTTTCCGAATCCTTTATTCAAGATGGGCTCTAATTTTCTGTCCGTGGAAAGTCTCGTGTCAACCTGTATCACTTGATCATTAAGGTAGGACCTGGGCCTCAGGCCCCTACTCCATCCTCAGTAGACAGTGTGATATTTACTTGAACTTCTAAATCCACAAGGTGAGAGATTCTTTGTTTTTCTTTCTTTTTTTTTTTTTTTGTAGAGACTGAGTCTCACTTTATTCCCCTCGGTAGAGTGCCATGGCGTCCCACAGCTTACAGCAACCTCCAACTCCTCGGCTTTGGCGATTTTCTTGCCTCAGCCTCCCGAGTAGCTGGGACTACAGGTGCTCGCAACAATACCCCACTATTTTTCTTTCTTTTTTTTTTTAGAGACAGAGTCTCACTTTGTCACCCTGGGTAGAGTGCTGTGGCATCACGGCTCACAGCACCCTCCAGCTCTTGGGCTTAGGCGATTCTCTTGCCTCATCCTCCCGAGTAGCTGGGACTACGGGCGCCCCCCACTACGCCCGGCTATTTTTTGTTGCAGTTTGGCCGGAGCCAGATTTGAACCCCCCACCCTCAGTATATGGGACTGGCACCCTACTCACTGAGCCACTGGCGCCGCCCCCGCTATTTTTCTCTTTTGCAGTTCGGCTGAGGCCGGGTTTGAACTCACCACCCTCGGTATATGGGGCCGGCGCCCTACTCGATGCGCCAAAGGCACAGTCCTATTTTTTTTTTTTTTTTTTTTTTTTTTTTGAGACAGAGTCTTAAACTGTTGCCCTGGGTTGAGTGCTGTGGCGTCACAGCTCACAGCAACCTCCAACTCTTGGGTTTAAGCCATTCTCTTGCCTCAGCCTCCCAAGTAGCTGGGACTACAGGTGCCCGCCACAACGCCCGGCTATTTCTTTTGATGTTGTTGTAGCTATTATTGCTGTCTGGCAGGCCCAGGCCAGGTTTGAACTTGCCAGCCTCAGTGTATGTGGCCGGTACCCTACCCACTGAGCTACAGGCACTCCCAGAGATTCTCAACTTTATTTAGGTTTTAGAAGAATATATATTTGTTGAAATGTGTAGGAATCGAATATACATATGGCTTTTAAAATCTAACATTACCTATCATTCATTATCAGTTTGTCTTACAGTTCAGTATTAAATTTATTCCACATATCTACCCTTAATTACCTCCGTACAAACAAATACAAAGCCTTTCTTCTCTCTCTTCTTTTTTTTTGAGACAGAGTCTCACTCTGTCACCCTGGGTAGAGTGCTGTGGCATCGTCATAGCTCACAGCAACGTCAAATTCTTGGGCTTAAGTGATCTTCTTGCCTCAGCCTCCCAAGTAGCTGGAACTATAGGCACTTGACACGAGGCCTCTACTTTTAGTAGAGACAGGATCTGGTTCTTGCTCAGGCTGGTCTGGAACTCCTGAGCTAAAGCAGTTCACCTGCTTTGGCCTCCCGGAGTGCTAAGATTCCAGGTGTGAGTCTCCGCCACAAAGCCTTTCTTTTCAAAAGTCAGTCTGTATCTCTCCTATTTAACGGTGAGCTCATTGGAATGCACTTCCCTGCTGGGACCAGCGTATTCCCAGTCACTTGGACAGGCCCTCTATGTCCCAGTGCTCCAACAACTCAAACCCCTTTTGGTATGTTGTGTTGACTGCTGATTTGTTTTGATTTTTTAAATTTTTTAAATTTATTTTTTAAATTAGTAAATAATACTAATTTGTATTATTCCTTTAATAAAAACTTTCTACCCCCATACTTACCCCTTTTCAAAACTTCTCTCCAAATAGCGAAAAGACAAACTGCGGGAACACATGCAGAGAATGCACAACCCTGAGAGGGAGGCCAAGAAAGCCGACCGCATCAGCCGCTCCAAGACGTTCAAGCCTCGCGTCACGTCCACGGACTATGACAGCTTCACCTTCAAGTGCCGCCTGTGCATGATGGGCTTCCGGCGGCGCGGCATGCTGGTCAGTGCCACGTCTAGGGGACTGGGGACGGGACAGGCACACAGTTGCCAGTTTGTACCACTCTCCTTCCCCGCACGCCGCTCTCCAGAGAGACAGTCTCTACCACTTCCATTTTCTTTACCCTTGTCAGTCTCTTTGCTGTTGCCTAATGTTATTTCCCTCTTTTTTTGTCTTCCCAAATATATTTTCTGGTAGGGTCTCCTTTTAATGCCCCCTTTGCCAAATATCAAACACAATAGAAGGAACCTTTCCATCCATGCAGGGTATGTGGCCCCAGGTTGGCAGAAACATCAGTTGTGACAGCCACTTCTCTGCTCTCAACTCATTTTGACCTTGTTACAGCTGCAGAATATATTTCTGCCAGGAGCTGAAAAGCCATAGAGCAATATTTAAAGTGTAGAGTAAGGTTCGGGCATTAAATAATGAAAAACATGTTTGCATCAGGACAGTCCACCAGGGAAATTCACACTCGTGTAATTTTCCTTTCTCCAGCAGTGGGAACTGTTGATGGGGTTCCCAGCGACCCAATTCCCCCTTTAACTCTTTGCTGAATTACTGTTAACTCCAGTGACCGTGAATGCTTTGGTGACACATGGGTCTGGTGATACCAATTCTGACCAATGCTTCGTTGTTCAGGGGCTTCAGAGAATTCCAGCTGCTTGCTATCATTGTCAGAGGCATATGTTAGCTTCTGTTTGCAATAGGGTCTCTCTTTCTCATTTGTTCTTTGTTTTCACTTCAGGTGAATCACTTATCAAAGAGACACCCAGATATGAAGATAGAAGAGGTGCCAGAGTTAACTCTACCCATCATAAAGCCCAACCGGGATTACTTTTGTCAGTATTGTGATAAGGTAAAAGGAACACCTCTACTGGTCTGCCACCTTGGAGACCTGCTCATAGGCAATTTGTCTACATTTATAAACACGTGCTATTAATAGAATCCCGCAGTTACTCTTAGCAGACGGTTCTTTGTCCCTTACTCGTTTCCCATTCAGATGAGGACTAGAAATGCAGCCTCATTTTATGCCAGCTTTTTTCTTAGGAATTAGTTGACTTTGTTTTCCTTACTGTCCCTTCTCTCTGTGATTTTTTTTTTTATTCCACAAGAAAAGAGTTGTTACCAAGTGCCTAGTATATGAGTGAATTGCAAATTCTTAAGCTCTAAAATGAGAGTGTTTATTATTATTTTTTATTTTTTTATTTTTATTTTTATTTTTTTCTGAGACAGAGCCTCAAGCTGTCACCCTGGATAGAGTGCTGTGGCATCACAGCTCACAGCAACCTCCAATTCCTGGGCTTAAGCGAGTCTCTTGCCTCCACCTCCCAAGTAGCTGGGACTACAGGCGCTTGCCACAACGCCC
>CAUYRH010053122.1:0-14711 GCA_963574655.1 Perodicticus potto
ATGACCTATTCTGAAAGTTGACATTAACAAGAACATCATAGTTCACTGTAAAGGCAATACTTATTTTTATCATTGTCAAATCTTTAACTGAGTGGCTGCCCTTTGCTTCTGGAAAGCAGACAATATGCAGAGAAAATTCAGTTTCCAGGGAAAGGAAAAATGTCCTGAAATTGTTTCTATACATATTGTAAATGAAGTTTATAATAAAGTTTATATATGCATAAATTGTTTTGAAATTAAACAATTAATACATGTATAAACTTAGTAAATTTGATTCTGATGCTATTAAAGCCAGAGGCTATAGCATAGTGTCTTTTAAAGAATATTGCACTGGAAAGGTGTGATCTGATTTACTGAGTCACAGCTTTGCAGGAAGAAGCCACATAACATGAGGAGAAATCACTGTCCATTCTTAGTCTTTGCTTGCTTACAGGGTGGGGCTAGATAATAAATACCTACGATAGTTTGACTTATATGGAGATGTTATTCCCTAACACCTTAAATGAGGTTATTCTATAAATTTCCTACTTTAACCTATGGTTTGAAAGAACTCTTTAAAGATGTTGCAATATCAGTGTGTTTTCCTGCTCTTTCCTCCCCCTCCTCTCCAGGCTAAGAAAACTGCTCCTTTTATCTGTGCCCTCACGATAGGCTCACTTCTCTATTCATAGCAATACTGTTTGCACAGCTATTTGTCTTCCCCACCTCCACTAGACAGGGAGTTCACTGAGGGCACGGTTATCTTAACAGTACACAATATGCACTCACTAATTATGTGGAATGAATATTTTTTAAAACTCCTTTAATGGGTAGACTTAGTACTATTCTATAACATTTGATGAGATTTTTATTTGGAGAAGTTGGATGACAAGTTGACTCAAAGGGGTTGGCTGAGTCCTTATTACTAGACTTGATGGGAATCTTTGTTACTGTTTCATTGTCTTTAATACTCAAGATTGTCGAAATTCCATAAGGACACATGAGAGTGAAATATAGTTTATATCAATCACATGGAGGTAACTATTTTTCCCCACATCACCTCAATTTAGCATTTCATTTTAAGATATGAACGGATAATTTAAAAGTAAAATAAGAGTAGAATCTCATATTTTTGGCACTTTGGAATTTTATCATTTATCCATGTACCCCCCTTCATTTTAGAAGACAAGGCTCATCCTCACCCCCGAACTCTCTTTGGTACCAATGTTCTCTTATTAGGCACTGAGAACGTTTTGATTCCCATTTAGGTTTTGTGACTCTCCGGGCATCAAGTCTGTACCCTGTTAGCAACTTAGAAATGACATTTGTAGTTCTTACATAGCTCCTTCACTTTCCGGAGTTTTGAATTTTAGGCTTTTTTTAATCAAATAAAAATTACAACCTTGATTTTGTTTTAATATATTATTTTGAAGATATATGTATATATGTATATGATACAAAGTTTTAAAAATATAAAATAGAATGCAGTCAAAATTGGGTCTCCCTCCAAGTCTCTCCTTATTTCTAAGACTGTATCTGATGCCAGTATTTTGTGCACCCTTTTGGAAAGAGTCTATGAATTTATAAACATCAATATATGTGCAGACTTTGTCACACAAATTATGCCCCACTATGTATATTACGTGATTGTTAAATTTAGTAATACATTTCACAGATCTATTCATATCAATACTTATGGAGTTGCTATATTTTTAAAAACTTTAATCATATTCTTTTGTAGGGATGTGCCTAAATTTAATTAGCTCCCTATTGATTGATTGATATGACTAGCATCAAATAGTATTAACAACAATGTTGTGTTAACTACCCTGTACAGTTGTCTCTGTTGTACACTTGTGCCCTTATGTCTAGAAGTCCATATTTGAAGAAGAATTGCCAAAGGGAGAAGCAGCTTTCTAAATTTTGAAAGATAAAGATGAATTGTCATCAATAAAGGCATGAATTACTATCACCAAGAATATATAAACATTTTCATTTCCATTACATTGTCTCCAGTATACAACCTTATCAAATATTTTTATTGTTGAAATATGAATAATTGAGAAATGGTATCTTATGGACATGTTTAGTTTTTGTCCTATTTTGAGTGATTTTGATGACTTTTCTAATGTTTCAAAGTAAATTTTATCATCGATAAAGCTCATATTCTCAAGCTAAATCTTTATGGGTTATTGTTTTTAAGTTTAATATAGAGTTATAAATATTTCCCCAAATGGAAAATCCATAAAAGTTTCCATTTTATTTTATTTCTTCAATATTTAACATTGGCTTGGCACCTCAAACAGCTAAGGTGCCAGCCACATACACCAGAGCTGACGGGTTCGAATCCAGCCTGGGCCTGCCAAACAATAATGACAACTACAAACAAAAAATAGCCCGGCGTTGTGGCAGGCGCCTGTAGTCCCAGCTACTTGAGAGGATGAGGCAAGAGAATCGCTTAAGCCCAGGAGTTGGAGTTTGCTATGAGCTGTGATGCCATGGCACTCTACCCAGGATGATAACTTGAGGCTCTGTCTTAAAAAAAAAAAAAAAAATCTAATAAATCATGTGATATGTTCTAGATAGTAAGATATACTAAAAGATATGAACATTGTAGGTAATAATAAAATACTCACAACCTCTTGGAGAAAGATATATATGTGGAGGCAGAATGAAAAAACTCCTGCAATGGAGAGAAAGTACAATGTGCTATGCGAGCTTAGGGGAAGTTGTATGGGGAGAGCAAGCAGATATCAGGGAAAGTTTCCCAGAGGATTTGTTGTCATTTTTATGCTAGGTCTAAAAGAATATGTGGTTTGCCGGGCATGATGGCACTTGCCTATAGTCCCAGCTACTTGGGAGGTTCCTGGAGACTGTAGTGAATTACAGTTGCACAACTGCATTGCAGCCTGAGTGACAGAACAAAATCCTGAAATAAAAAAACAAAAAAAGTACATTAAAAAGAATGCGTGGGAATTTTATAGGGTCAGAGAAGCATTCAGGTGATAGGAGAGAGGGGTGAAACATTTGAAATTGTACCTCTATTTGGATAATGAGTTTTGACTAATGAGCAACTGTTTTTTTCTTAAAATTCACCGATATTTATTATCTCTGATTGAGTGACTTCATATTTGTCATGATGAGCAACTCACACTTGCCTATGATGAGGTAAAAACATTTGCCTTCCATTTGACTCAGATAACTGATGTTTAAAGTTTTCTTAAAAATGACAAGCTCAGTGTTATTCAAAACAACTTGTGTAAGTGTTGTTAGAAAAGAAGGAAAATTGCAGTGGCAAAATCTGGGAAGTATTATCCATGGATTAGGGCAGGGGTGGAAAGCTTGGGAGAAAACACATAGAAGTCTTGTTCATTAACTCAACCTCAACAGGCTTAATAGAAAAGAACTTTAGATATTTCAACACTATTCGTTGGCTTTTGTGTTTGTGTGTGTGAGTACGGTAAGGTAAGATGTACCGCTGGTAAATGAGATTTCATATTTACTCCTGAATTTCAAAAACCTGACATAATATCTATGGTATGTTCACTTATTTATTCATTATTACTATACAATTCAAGTAGTTACTGAATTGCTGACCAATGCTTCTTAAAAAGTGCTAAATTATTTTACTTTGAAACCATATTGTTGAGTCATTTCGTAGAATCGGTCCAAGGTAAGTCAATTAGAAAACAGAAAAGAATGGCTAACTTTAAAAATATCTACAGAGATAAACATAATTTAACATTTTAACATTAAAAAGTTATGACTTGAATTAAAAATTAAAAATGCTATTGCCAGTATAGTTTTGATTTTGGTTTATGGGATAATACACAGAAGCAAGAAAATTTGAAAGCTTTTGCTTAAACTAAAAATATGCCACTTTCCTACCATTCACGTGCTCCTGGCTTCTACGGTTTCCGTTTGTTCTGTTTTGTCTTGTTTTGGAATGTTATGATAAATACAAAAATAAATTCTGACAAGATACTTTAGGAAGACGGCCTCTATGTGCCTAATTGTAGAAGTAGATGGCAATCACATGAGGAGTTACTTTTAAAATCATGTACATTGAAGTCCTGATAAGTTTTAAAAATCTTTATTTTTAAAATTAAGTCTAAGTAATACAATTCCAGTGATCAATTCCCTTTTATACCTACTTTGATCAAATGTCCTTTGTATATAGTAAGAAAATTAAAATATTATGTGCCATTTTTGGTTTAATCTGAAATTGCCTAAAAGTACAATAACAGCAAGTAAATCTATAAGCATA
This sequence comes from Perodicticus potto, assembly GCA_963574655.1. Lineage (NCBI taxonomy): Eukaryota > Metazoa > Chordata > Mammalia > Primates > Lorisidae > Perodicticus > Perodicticus potto. Next base: position 4,247 of record CAUYRH010053122.1, read on the forward strand.
ATACCTCTGTTTTTCAAGTACTACAATGTGATAAGTCATTTTCGCTAAGATGAATACACCTAGTCATGGGCATTACTGTGACAGCCACTTAAACAAGACAGCAGGCCATTTAAATATTAATTGTGACTGAGGTGACTTTCCTGCTCTGCTTCTAAGAGTTGACAATCATGAAGAGGCGTTGGAAGCTTCGCACCTAAATGCTTCTTATAATCAAATAATAGAACCACTGTTTTAAACATTAATAGTCTAAAAACTAGAAACTAGAAAAGTTGGTAATAGCAACTTACCTTTCAAATATAATTAGAATCTTCCAAGCACTTTCACTTTACCTCATGACATCCTCACTAGAGAGGAAGAGAGGTTCATGATAAATGTGAAAACTGATGCTCAGGAGATCACGTGTGTTTTAAACTCACACATAGGCCTGCTCACTCCGATCAAGTTCCCTTGAGGGAACCATGGCTTTGTCCTATTCACTTGCTACTTTTCGAGGGATACCATTTATTTCAAAGTTAGGAAATAGCTCTTGGCATTGGGTTTCAGAGCAGGAGAGCTCTACTGGAAAACTCTGTCTTCTGCTGCAGCACAAAGGACTATTTTTAGATGTTTTCCTTTTGCTAATTGTCTCTCCCTCTATGGGGAATTTCTATGGGTAGAATCCCAGATGAGTCAAGTTTCTCACTAGTTCTCAAAGAGACTGGAAAGATGAAGGCCATGGCTCAGGTTGCTCTGGGTACCAGAACTTCTTCAATGATATCAGAACAGTGGCTAGCAAGTTCTTCAGAGACCTCTGAGTCCAGAGTGTTGGTGATCCCACTGAACACTGGAACTAAAAGGATTCAGAAAAGTAAGCCCAGACATAACTTCTTAAGCCTTGGAACCACCCCAAATGACCTTGACTGAAGCTTAACTTTGAAAGAAGCTAAGAAGGTGTGGAGCTGGTGGTGGCTGTGGGTTCCAGAGGCCCCTCAGATGTTCCATTTTTCTTCCGCCACCTTTGAGAGAAAAAAAGGAAAAGACTTCTTCAGGCAACTTCAACTTTCACTTGAACATTTAGGGAACATCAGAGGAACTGGGAATATTTAACCTAGAGAAGGGAAAGTAGAAAAGGGTAATGCAAACAAAATAGCTCCGCAGCTAACAGTAATAAGTGGCCTTAAGACAACTAATGGGAGAAGATGAAGTCAACTGTTGGTTCAATGTCAGGGTAAACCTTCTAACAGGTTTCGTGCAGTGAATTACTCAAGGAGTTGCTGAGTTCTCTGTCACCTGTATGGATACTGGCAGTCATCAAAAAGGCAAAGTGTCCAAAACTTTATAGGTGGGGCTACATATGTCAACACTACTTCATAAAAGTGTTTTCTTGGTCTTCAACAAGGAGACTTTTTTTCAAGATGAGAAAACTGAGATACAGAGAGGTTAAGTAATTTGTTCCGGGTTACACATCAAGTAGAACTTTGAACTTCAGCTGTTTGTCTCTAGCGTCTGCCGTAAGATTCCGCTTAGGATGGCGTTCTGTCACATTTCCAGCGTCCTTTGTATGTTTCACTTCACTGATGGCCTCTAGGATTTGGGGGGAGTGAGGAGGAAGAAAAAAGAGACCGAGATGTTGTTAGGGGAAAATCACGCCCTTTAAAGCACGGAGAAGCTTGTTGGTCCTCTGGGCTGGTTGGCAGAGCAAAGCCTACAAGAATGCTGGCGCCGACAGCAGATTTCCCGCCTCACCTGCCTCTGCCTTTCCGCCTCTGGCATCCCCCTGCCCCGCTTCCCTCTGCGACTCCGCTAAACTTTTCCCGGAGACTGGAAGGATCAAGGACAATCACGAAGCTGCCAATCCTCTAGTCCACACCCTCTTTCCCGCCCTGACTTACGGAGAGACACCCAGGCTGGTAAGTGACTTACCCAAGGTCACAGAGCCCCAACTAAAAAATCCAGGGGTCCAAACTCTCGCCGCAGCCGCGGTGCACACCCACGCACACCTTACTTCTCGTCTCCCGCGCCCGAGAGCTTTCTTTATGCCACTTCCCCGCCTCCCTACCCTCGCCCCCAGGTCCCCGGAGTCGCTTCTGACGCTCGGCGGCCTCCAGGGTCCAGCCCTTCCTGCGGACGCTTCCTTTCCCTCGGATTCCCACGCCGGAGGCGCCCTCGGCGCGCACGCCGCCCGCGGGACCGCTGCTTTCCGGGCTCGATCCGCAGCGCAGCGGGGACCCCGCGGAGCTCCGACCGCGGACGGCGGGGAAACCGAGGTGGGCGGCCGACCGGGGCGTTCCGGCAGAAGCAGGAACGGTGAGGGCAGAAGCAGAGGCGGTGCCCCGAGATCCGGGCTCAGAAGGGCTGCGGCCGGCGGGGGCCCCGTCTCTGCCCCTCCGGGCGCCCCCCTCTGGAAGGAGGCACCGACCCCCCGTGACGTCCTCGGCGCAGCGCACCCCTGGCGCTCCAGCGGGCAGACTAGCCGCCTCCTACGGAAAGTCCCGCGGGGTCACGTTCGGGCCCGCTGGGGTGTGGCCGCGTCCCCGGCTCCCCGGCGGGCTGCCCCCGGCGGAGCCGCACTTCCTCGTCCCCGCCCGCGCTGGCCGCGGCGCCCGCCGCGCTCCTGCCCGGCCCATGTGCCGACTCCCCTCCGCCTGGGACGCGCGCACCATGGACTCCGGGCCCGGCTCCCGAGGACAGGCCGCCTTTTGGTTGGACGATTAGCGGAGGTGGGCGGGGAGTTGAAGAACCCCACACACGCTTCTCCATGAAGATTCTTGAGCTTTCCTTGCAGAAAGGAGTGCATATGCTGCAGTGCCTCTGTGGAAGGAGCCTGAGGTCCAGCAACAGCCTGAGCGGTGAGCAGTGTTCTTTCCCCAGCCCTGTAGCGCTGTTTACACCCCGGTCCCCGCTCCCGCTCCCTCTCGGCCTCCCTTCCCTCCCGTATTCCGCGGTGTAAGTGGTGGAAGAAGGCGTTTCCCGCCTGGGGCGAGGTAAGGGCACCACCGCTGCTTCTTTGTATTATTATCATTATTTCCTTGCAATCCCCGAAGGCGTCAGCGCTTTGCAGAACGGCGTTAGCTCTCGCTGCGCGCGCCCCGACTGGAACCTGCGGGTACCTTTTCCAGGGGCGCTCCAAGTGACCTGTTTTCGCACTTTCTCGCGGCTCTCTCCGTGGGATTTGCGAGGGCGGCGTGTGACTCGGAGTTGTTCATGTCTCCTCCGAGAAGTTGCTGGTGCGTTCGACAGGAGAGGGGACTTTTAAAGAGGTGACTGGCGGGGCAGGTGTCTTTTCTTTTTCTCGTTTTGTCGGAAAAGTAGACCTGGAGGTGGTCAGGGGTGTGGTTTCCCGGGAGAGCAAGCAGTTTCTGTCCTTGGTGCTGAAACAGGACACTCCCAGTTAGGCCTGGGCTTAATCAACCGGGTGCCTCAGGAAATGCTCAGGGAAGGAGAGAAAGAAAATCAGACCCTTCGGATGACCTGAGATATTGAGGAAAAATCGTTAAAAATATTCTCATTAAAATTTTAAAATAGAAGAAATACCTAATTAAAATCAATATGTGTGATTCTTTTTAGCTAAAGCCTTGCAAAGTGATGTGCTGTTTCATCACGCGTTTTTCCATTGTCTATCCCTACGTTTTTAAGGTGTAAGTTCCTTCTAAAGTGATTTATCTATCCATCTTGTAATTGCTAATTAAGCTCTGTGTCTTTTGGTTTTCCTTTACAATAGGAGTGGGGTGTGGGGTGAGAGGAAGGGCATCCTATTATGTCTAAACCCCTGTTTCTGTAAAAAAATATCTATTGGGGGGGGTCCATGAATTCCAAATAACTTTACTTTTCAAACATTTAACAACATAGTTATAGATTTTGTGTTTAAAAGTTCATATGTTATTTTAGGAGTCTGATTCATTTGGTTACGGTACCTATTTTCACTCTGTTCTGTAGCAATAAAAATTATACTTGAAAAGATCGAAATTGGGATTCATTCATTCTTTAAAACTTTGACTTTCTGGTTACTCATCAGTCTAAATGAAAATAAAACTATTTAAAGAACTAATTAGATAATTTAACTATATATAAAATTTGAAAGCACATTTTCAAAATAAAATCAGCAATGAGATCTCATATTTTACTTCTGCATAGTTAAGAAGATGCTTTGTTCATTCTTTTTTTTTACCACCTTATTTTTAAATGCTAAAAAGATATCATACCTACATTCTAAACTAGTGGCTTTATGTTGAAGTTTTAGGTTTTGATAATGCACTTCTCAAGAAGCCAGTAGAGATGTATGTTAATACTATTTCAATTTTTCTGGACCATGCTAAGTAGAATGTTAATAGATTATAAATTACACACACATCTTTTAGCATTGAAAAATTTTTAAGTGTTGGGCGGTGCCTGTGGCTCAAAGGAATAGGGTGCCGGCCCCATATGCCAGAGGTGGTGGGTTCAAACCCAGCCCGGGCCAAAAACTGCAAAAAAAAAAAAAAAAAAAATTTAAGTGTTTATGGTGAGTAATAAAAGGTAGTTCCTTGTGTCAAATTAGGTAAAAAGTTCAAGTTATGCAGTGTCACTTTCCCAAATGGTAACTGATCCAAATGGAAGGAATAACTTACATGATTGAACAGCAAAGATCGTCCTAAGCACAGGAATTAGAGTCTAAAGATTTAGTTGTAAAGCAATCTCAGTAGGTCACAACAAATCTTTGAAATTCACTATTTTTATTTACAAAAAGTGGAAATGGTAGTTTCAGCATAGTTTCTGTGTCTGGCTTCATCCCAGATTTAACATGTGAGTCTATGAAAACTGTTGTACCTTATTTATATATACATTTTTACTTAGTAGAGTAGACAGTTTGTTCATTTTGAGGAATAATCACACTAGAGGAATTCTTACAAAATGGTGTGACTACCCAAGTAGTGAAGATAAAGGTTTCTTTCCATGCTTTCCACACATAGAGATAATATATCCTTATTTATTAAGACATTGTGGAAACTACACTGCCTTTGTTTGAACTGGGACTCTTTTAAGCTTACAATTTTATGTAACTAACATGACCTTGTTGTTTCTCAACTTATGCATAAATGTAAATTACCATAATAATAGTATCTATCTCATAGGTTGTAATAAAGATTAAATGAATTAATAACAGCTGAAGATTTAATTGAGCTCTCATGTATGTTCTAATGACTTTAAGAAATAACATTGAAATATACTAACATACTTAGTATATTGTATATGTTGTCATTACTGTATTCTATTTTAAGTGATTGTTTTTTGTATGGCATATGCCATTAGCATGACTTTATAGCAATTCTGCATGTAAATAAATGTTGCTATGACCAGTGTAGACATACAAATTGAAGTAATGGCATCAGAGACTTTTTCTAGGAACAAATTTATAAAAATAGAGCCAGGATGAATTTGTCAAGAGCCACCACTTTAATTTGTCAAACAATGACATCATGTAGTAACAGAGTTTTATGCCAGCTACTTCTTTCTCATTGTTTTACAGTTGAAGGAAGTGAGGCCCACAGAACAAAAATGACATAATTTGTTATAATGGATAAAGAGAGTCTCCTAATTGATGGCTAAGATTTTGGAGTTATAAATATTTTTTTTATTTAGGTTTTATTTAATAAATGGGGTAATGAAATATCAACTAATCATTACTTTTGTGCTTTTTAGTGTAATTAAAATATATTTTTGCTCCTGTTTTTCCTGGGAATTATCAAATATTAACATCTTGCCTAGTTTACCCATTAAGTCCTTTGTACTTCAATAGGATGGAAATAGCATGGCCTCTCAAATGGAAGACTGTCTTAGACAAAGTTAAGTGGATTGTTTCAGGATAAATTCCTGGTCTCTTATTATTTTTTTTTTCATTTCTCAAAATGAAATGATTTAAAATCATTTTTTAAACATGTGAAGCCCATACATTAAACAATAGGTTAGAGTTTAAAATTCTAAACAAACCTCATTAGGATAAGTGATACTTTTATTAATCTGACAAAGCATTAGTTGAAAGGGAAAATAAGACAGGTTCATTTTCATCTACAGATTTGTCATCACTTCAACAGGAAAGACCATTCTAATTCTGTACAAAAGGAATTACAATAGTTGTAAGTTAGAGGAGAGAGAGAAACACCTGTGCTTGCTTGCTTATGTTACCACTTTGGGTCATTCCAGAAAGTCGCCCTTCTTCTGCATACAGTCATTCATGGCTCTTCTGCCATATTTAATCATTTAGGAGTTTTTTGTCTTGGCAGCGTGAAAAATTATTAGATGTCAACAGCTGAACTAAATAATCACAAAAATTGGCCTTGGTGGGGAATTGAAGCACTCTAGGCAAAAGTTATTAAACCTATTAAAAACTCATAACTGAAAGTTAGTCACACCACTGTTTTTCAAGAATAGTACTGGCATCTAAATGAAAACTGCCCACCTACAATCAAGTTGCATCAGACACTTGTATAACTAAGGAGTATAGACTTTATTCTACAAAAGAGTCTAGTGAGCCAAAAAAAAAAAATGTTTTATTGCAAAGTGGTTGTCTCAGTATGTTTATGCTGCTATAAAAGACTACTTGAGGCTCAGTGATTTATAAAGAGAAAATGACTTATTTGGCTCACGATTGTTGTGGCTGGAAGACGAAGCATCTGGGGACAGCCTCAGGCCACTTTCATTTAGGATGAAAGGCAAAAGGGAACCAGTATGTGCAGACCTCACCTGGTGAGAGAGGAAAAGGAAAGAGAGGTAGAAGGCACCAGCTCTTTTTAACAATCAGCTCTCAAGGGACAAACAGTAAGAACTCACTTGTTACCATGAGGACTGTGGGACCAAATCATTCATAAGGAATCTGCCCAAACACTTCCCATTAGGTTCCACATACAACACTGAGAATTAAATTTCAGCATGAGATTTGGAGGGGTCCAACAAACCAAGTTAGCGGTTGTTATTGTTTATACGTTTATTTCCTGAGAAAGAATTCTCTGTAAAGAGCATTACACAGTTAGTTCAAAGGGAAAGTAAGACTTTGAACTCCTGTTCTTGTTTTCGTGTTGAAAACTCTGCTCTACCTTTACTTATAAGTATCCATATCACCCTTTAAGCTCTTTGCTTTTTCTTCAGAGGTGTATGTAACAGATGCATTTTAAAATTGGGACAAATGAAAATAATATATTTATTGACTGAGGATATTTTAGATTCGAATCCATTTTTCAGAACTTTAAAAAGTCAGAAAATGAATGACAAAGTCCACCTTTTGAAGCCATGTATTCAGTTCTTCACATTATTTTAGTATTGAAGTATGAGTGATTTTAGTGTGTAACTGCCATTGATTATCCAATCTCGGAAACCTTATTGAAGGGTAACTGATGGTTTATTGTGGGAATGATCTTCATTGAAGAACCTTTCTTTGAGCTAGTTCTTTTGTCTTAAGCTTAAAATTCTTTGATGCTCCAATGGCTAAGATTAATATGAGTCATTCAGTATACCAAATGTCCATTGCTTTCTTACAGCTTTCATTTTCAAAGGTTTTTGTTGTTGTTGTTGTTGTTGCATTTACATAAGATTTTTCAGTGTTGGAAAACTTCAAGAACTTAGCAATCATTAAGAGTTCATTTGCCCTATAGGACATTCTAAAAGCCACTTGCTAACTGCCAACCACATACAAATACAATAATCATTAATATTTTTCATAGACTTTATAGTTTTTGAGAAGTTTTATGTTCACAACAAAATTGATAGGAAGGTATAGAGATATCCTATCATAACCCACTCACACATAGGTTCTCCCATGACAACTGTTGAACTTACACTGATGATGTACATTCTATGGGTTTGGACAAATGTATTATAGCATGTATCCACAATTATAGTATCATGCAGAGTATTTTTCACTGTACTAAATAAAAATATGTACTCGGCCTATTCATTCCTGCCTCTCTCCTAACTTCTGAAAACCACTCATCTTTTTACTATCCCCATAGTTTTGCATTTTCTGCAATGCCATATGATTAGAGTAATATAGTGTGTAGCCTTTTTATACTGATTTCTTTCACTTAATTATGTGAATTTGAGTTTTCTCCATGTTTTTTCATGGCTTGATAGCTCATTTCTTTTAAGTTCTGAATAATGTTCCATTGTCTGGACATACCACACTTACTTATGCACTCACCTACCAAAAGATATCTTGGTTGTTTCAAGTCTTGGAAATTATGAGTAAAGTTGCCATAAACATCCACATGCATGATTTTGTGTGGGCATACGTTTTTCAGGTCACTTGGGTAAATACCCGGGAGCACACTTATTTCATTGTTGAGTAAAAGTATGTTCAGTTTTGTGTGGGAGTATTAAACTGTCTTCCAAAATTTCTGTACCATTTTGCTTTCCCACCAGCAATGAATGAGGACTCTTGGCATTGCACATTCTCACCACTATTTGGTATTGTCAGTGCTTTGCATTTGGGACATTTTAATATGTGTGTAATAGTAGGTCATTATTGTTTCAATTTTTAATCCTCTAAAGGCATATGATGTTGAACATCTTTTCATACGGTTGCCTGCCTTCCGTGTAGTTTTGTCGTTGTTAAGGTGCCTGTTCCTGTCTTTTAGCCAGCTTTTGATTGGGTTATTTTTCTTTTTTGAATTGTCATTAGCACTTTAACCCAATATTTTGGGTTCTTTTGTTGGGCACATTGTTAGATGTCATCACTCATTCCCTTGCTGTTACTTGAGACCATATGACTTGAAATGGCAAATGAAATTTGAGCAGAGGTGACATATTGGCTTGTGGAAGCTTTAATAGCCAGAGTGCATTTCACCACAGATGTGATGATGTCCAAGGTAGTGGTTGCTCCACTGGCCTGTGTCTCTGAGTGTTTGTAATGAATAGAGCCCCACCGTGTTACCCATGATGAATGTTTAATACAAATAAGAAGAAATATTTTTGTAAGTAATGTCATTTTTTAAGTTAGTTTATTATCCGGCTAATCTTGATTGATATAATATGGCAGCACAACTAGAATAATAAAATCTAGTGGAAGGTTATTTTGCTATGTGAAAGTTTCTTTTCAGTTAAAACATTCTAATTTCTCTATAAAATCATCCATAGTATATAATCAATAGATGTAGTGGTTTTTGTTCATAGTCTTAATAATCAATTTAACAGACCAAGGTATGATGAAATTTTGTTATCATCCCTCTATTAAATTAGTATGTATCTGAGCGGTGCCTGTGGCTCAGTGAGTAGGGTGCCGGCCCCATATACCGAGGGTGGCAGGTTTGAACCTGGCCTCGGCCAAACTGCAACAAAAAAACTGTCGGGCATTGTGGTGGGCGCCTATAGTCCCAGCTACTCGGGGAGCTGAGACAAGAGAATTGCCTAAGCCCAGGAGTTGTAATTTGCTGTGAGCTGTGACACCATGGCACTCTACTGAGGGTGATAAAGTGAGACTGTCTCAAAAAAAAAATAAATAAATTACTATGTATCCTGAGCCTAGCTGGTACAATGTTCCTTAAGTGATATCTACCTACTTCCCCCAAATGTATTATATCTGCAATGATTTGCCTCCAAAAACTTTGAAATTATTCTTTCAAAGTTGAAATTTTATTGCAAGGCTCTTAAAAGCTCAGTTGTTCCTTTCTACTTACTCTAAAGTATGGAGTTACTCCCTCATATGCAGGAAAGGGAGAATTTGCTACATTGCCTAAAAAGGTAGTAACAGTGTGGTAGCTCTCATTACTACTATAGTTTTGTCAAGCAAAGGAAAATGCAAATAAACAAATTTTCCCCCCAGCTTATAAATTACAAGCTGTGCGCATTAGGAAGAACATTTGGGCAGTACTTTGTGATAAAGGGATTGGACTCAGTGCTTCCACCTGGGTTATGGACCAGCAATTCATTTGCCTGGTTCTGTGTTAAGTACAGTAGAAGAGAGAAGGAAAGCCAGACTTTTTCCAAAGCCTAGGTTATTTGCCTTATGCCAGTAGCCCACCCCAGTTCGTAACCCTCCTTTCCTTCTTCCTTTTTCCATCCAAGGGTAGAAAGTTAATGTCTCCAGCTTCAGATGTCCTTTTTTCAATTCTGCAAACAATCCTTGAGGACCAACTTCATGGTAGGCTCTGTGTTAGACACTGGAGAGCCATCAGGGAGATTAATGCTTGAAAGCAAAAGGTGTAATCTGAGGCAGGGTTTGATACATGCCCAAAGTGACAGCTGAACCTGGGGAGCTTCAGTTTGTTTCCATGTAGCAAACTCTTACCTGATTTAATGTTCAATGGTAAGAATCAGCCAAGGGAAGAAGAATTAATTCAATCTGGAGTTCTTATTAATATCCCTGAGTTTGAAAAAGCATTTAGGAGTTCAAAAGGGAGCTCTTGGATCTGGCCAATGAGAGTGGCAATGGAAGGGAGTAGTATCTCCCTATAGTATACTTCACTGGAAAAGCATGTTTGAATAAAAATAAAATTAAGGTGTAAAAAGAAGCAATTTT
>CAUYRH010053123.1:0-17492 GCA_963574655.1 Perodicticus potto
TGCCCAGACTCAAATAAGCCCCAAACCTGATTATTCAAGTGTAGGTACTCTGCATGTTGACTGAAGCCCTAGACATTATCTGTCTTAAATAACAGCTCATGTGGAAGGATAATGAGATAAAGAATGAGGCAGATGTAGAGACTTGCCTTTCCAATATCACTTTCTGGCTCAGCACCCCTGCTCAGCCATATACATTGAGGGTGACGGGTTCAAACCTGGCCCAGGCCTGCTAAACAACAATGACAGCTGCAACAAAAAACAGCCAGGCACTGTGGTGGGCACCTATACTGTCTTCATTCTTTTATTTTACAAATTACTCCCCAAATAAAAATCCTAATAGATATTTACTTACAAAGCAAATCTCCAGGAGTCCGCAGAGGTGTCCCAGTGGAGTGAGGCCCTGGAGACAGACCCCTCCCTGGCCACTTAGGGTCACCCCAGACCACACAGCCCACCTTCAGGGCCTAGGATCAGCCAGGCTGAGAATAGAGAACTGGGGAGGGAGCCACCCTGGGCCTAGGTGCTGCAGGACTCTCCACAGAGCTCCAAGACCTGCTTCTGGTGTGCCCAGCTCCCTTTGTCTCTCCCTCCCCTGAGGAGCCCTGGTTAGCACAGAGCAGAACTGTGAAACGTTCTTTGGACCGTTTTCCACTCTTACATGGTCATCCTTCATGATGAGGCTCCTGTCAGGCATCGCCTTGAAAAAAAGAGTTCACACTCTGACAGTGTCAAAGATCTTGTCATCTTTGAAGCCTCTGGTGCAGTCTGGGACCTTTTTGATGAACTCTTCCCCAACTTCTACTGGAACTTCATTGGATTCAGCACATAAGACTTTGTAGATCTTGTGTCACACTTTAAATTTCTTTATTGATGCTTGGAAATCTGCCACCCGAAATTCCCATGCAAACTTTTTAGCAACTTCTTGGACCATTGACGTGGATATTTGGGTGTTAACTGCCCTCATTTGTTTGAACCTGGCTTCATTGAGGGAATTTTTCCCCTTTTTTCCACTGTAGGTCTTTGCTTTCCTTACTATATTTCTCCAAGAACTCATGTTTACGTTTTTGGGATGTTGCTCACTGTGGTCTTGCTAATACCAAAAATGTTCTGCCATGTTTCTTTAGCTGCTGCTTTCCAGAAAACGTAGAAGATCAACCTTTTTCTTTGAGTTCTTTCCTTTGAACCATGATCTCTCAATAAACTGTAAAATTTTTCAGTAACTATAGGATGTACCTAAAATTCAGACTGTTCCTCATGTTGAAAAACTCTTCCACAACACATGATAAATAATTGGATGTTAGGTCTAACCCAACATGTGGTAACAATAAAACATGAAAAAAGAACCTATACTAAGGAAAAAATGATACAATTAGGGGCAAAGCCCATATCTTCTACCCTTTGGTAGAGAATGCACTCAACTGCTCACATTATAGGTTAATTTAATATGTGGGTCACTACAAAACTTTTGAGAAAGACTGTGTTATGTTCCATTATTTCACTCCCAAAATAAAATTGACAGCATCTTTTCCAATTCACCTGTGCAAGTTTCAACTTGATTGGCTTATTAGTATTCCTGGCAGAACTTCATTTGTTTTCATCCACATGGATTTTATGTTTCTTGAGTTTTTTTGTGGAACAAAAACTTTTATAATGACCCACTTACTGTGTGTCATAGTCCAAGTGATCAAGATATAACTTATAGAGATGGGCAATATATAGAGGTCAGTCTTCCTTTAAGTGCACGCATTGTATGTCTGGTATATGCAAATTAGATTAATTTAAGGAGGTGGTCAACATAGGGAGATGGTCAACTATGGAGGTTCAGCTGTATTTCCCTTTTCCCAATGCATGGTCCCGTTTACCTCACTATAAGGAGGAAGAAGGTGGTGGCGACTGATCCATTTTTGATGTGCACAGACCTCTTAGGACTCCCCCTTGGATTCCCTCAGATACCCCAGAAGGGGCCACATGAGGTAAAGCCTGCACATCCCCCTGGCTCATGCCACCATACTAATGCACTCCCATTGGACACAGAGTGGCTCCTAAGCCTGCCAAGGATTGGTCCGAGGACTGTATTTGAGCCCAGTACCAGGTGATAGAGGCCAATGCCAATCTCTCTGTCACGTTGGGAGCCTCCATAGGTCCCTCAAAAAAAGTTAGGTGTCACACAATAATCTCAAGAGTCCTTGTCCCTAAAGGTCCTAGAAAATGATTTAGTTTTATCATATCTATTAGGCAAGCAAGAGGTGTTTACTCCCTGCAGGCTGCATGCACACCATTAACTTAGGGAAAGTCCAGCACATGCTACCCTGTGATTGTAGACTTGGATTTCTAGGTGGTTTTTAATATTCCTTTGGTCCAGGTAATTCAGTCTCAGCCAACAGCCTGGGCGCTGTGGCATCCACTGCCTTAGGAGTAATGGAAGAACCATATTTCCTTGGTGCCTGGGCTTGGCCAAGCCTAAACAAAATAAATAAGGGGTGTCTCTGTGGAATCCTGTTTTATCCTCAAATTTGCACCAAATTTCTCATCTGCTGTGGCATAAAAGTGGTTAAAGTATCCGCTAGAACTGCACTCCAACCTGTACAATGGAGCAAGTCACAGTGTCTACAAAAAAAGAGGAAAATACCAACAGAAAATACCCCACAAAATTAGGAAATCTCATCACAAATGACCCTTAAATACGGAAGTCTCCAGACTAAGCAGAGTTGCTGTTGCCACAAGAGACTTGGGACATAGGACTACTGTCAGCCCATTCCAGTCATCAGCCCTCTCCTGTCATCTTGCCTCTCCTAGAGATCTGTAAGTAACACAAAACTTAAACTTTTACCTTGTGATTTCCACACCGAAGCCATACCCACAGTCTGCCCCAACCACGAAAGACCCAGAACATGAATCTCCAGCTGGTGCACGTCTGTCCAGGCCTCTCATGGTGCCACCAGGGAAACCCAAAGAATTTTTTTGAAAACATATAGTCCAAATGGACATGTCCAATAGAGACTATAATAGCCTCTTAAAACATTCTTTTATTTATGTGTATTATAGATATATCATAACTAATTGATAAACATATGTACAATAGAAAAGTTTATTCAGGTCATTGGACCATTTTTCATTCAGATTATTTGTACTTTCCTATTGAGTTGTTTGAGGAATGTGTATATTCTGATATTAACTCTTTATCTCATGTATGATTTCCAGACACTTTCTCTTATTTTCTAGGTGTCCTTTCTCTCAGTTGGTTGTTTCCTTTGTTGTCCATATGCTTTAAAGTTCAACGTAATTACATTTGCCTGTTTTTCCTTTTATTTTTTGTGCCTTTAGTATCATGCAAGAAATAATTGCACAGATCAATGTCAAAAAGCTTCATCTCTATTATTCTTTTAGAAGTTTTATGCTTTCAGGTCTTAAATACATTCCACCTTAATTGCTGCATGTGGTGTGAGATAAAGGGTCATATGTGTTAGAACTCAAATCTTAAGTTAGTATACATCAGATACAGGCAATTTTTAATTATCTTGTGTACCTCAATAGAGTGGGAAATAAACATTGTTTTAGCTTTAGACCAACTCTGTATCCGTGTCTCCTGGAGCTCATTTCATATAAGTCCATTGATCTTATTGTCCTCTCCACACTGGCCTCAACTGGACCTTACTCACTTTGTAACCTCAAAAACATCTCCACAAGAGGGGGAATGTCCTTGATTCTTGCAATGAATTAACTCTTTAGAGCATTAAATTCAGGTCTGTCACCAGGGTCTAACCCCAGACAGGAGGAGAACCATTTGTTGACAAATTAAGAGGCATTTATTCCAAGAGGTTATTAAATTAAAGCACTGTTTATTTTATTTATAAATACTAAAAAGAAAGTATTTAAGCAAGTGGAAACAAGAAAAAACATAGCAGGGTCCCTATTACCACTCTCAGCTCCAACCTAGTCCAGACAGTAAAGGACAGATCATAGGAGGATGATGGCTGGGAGAGCAGAGGAACTTCTGAGGGACCCTAAGGGAGCAGGCTTCCCTCACTCTCCCCAGGGAAGTGCCCTGGTCTCTGCCTTAGAGGGTGAGTGGAGGCTTGTTCATTTCTGAGCCTCCTCCCATAGACCCATGAACACAAGTTGTGTCCTCACTGCCACACACCTGGGCTCCTCTTTGTTCTCTAGGTGACCCCAACATGAGGACCCTTGGCCTCCTTGCTGCCCTTCTCCTGATGGCCCTCCAAGTCCAGGCTGGGCCACTGCAAGAGAGACCAGAGGAGACTCCAGTTCAGAAGCAGCCTGAGCTAAAGGAAGATGATGTTGGCATTTCCATCATATGGGATAAAAATTCTTTCCTCGAAGCTCCAGGTGAGAGACACCAACATGGCAGAGTTTTAAGGTCTCGACCAGGAGGACTAGAGAAAGGCTCTGGAGTCAGGTCTGCAAGAGTCTATGTCACTTAGATGACTATATATAACATCTCCATGCCTTGTTTTCTCATGTATAAACTGAACACTGAGACCCAAATAAATTTAAGAGACCTGTTCTCTTTAAGACTTTTGAGTCTAAGATGATCTGTGAAATGTGCTAGGTTTAAGATATGGAGAGACCTACTGAATAATTCTTTCTGGATTTATAAGAATAGATGTACTTATATAGGGAAAATTTAACTCTGTATAAAGGAGCTCTTAGAAATTGCTGAGTGGCTTAGGGGTATGAGGAGATGCATGTGTGATGGGGGTAGTGACATGGAAGAGTGAGGACTAATGACAACATGAATTTGACTCTGAGTGTGACCAACACTGTGTGTGTATTTGTTCCTATTGACTGAGGTTGGTCATGCATCCAGCTACAATGTAGCTAGCACAAGCCAGCATGTGACTTCTCCAGCATTCTCTTCACTCACTGCTAATCCTGGAACTCAATTCCTAATGCTGTCTATTTGTTCACATTCCTAGGAAGACTGGTGACCTGCTCTTGCAGAAGGGCATTCTGTGGTTTGGGGGAACGTCACATTGGAACCTGCTTCCTCAGGGGTAATATCTATGCATTCTGCTGCAGTTGAGCATAGAGAATAGAGAAAATCCAGTTTGTAATTTCCTTGGAGAACTAAAGGGCATTGCTGTCAGCCCTTTACCTTGTCCTCAACTTGCTTTCTCTTTCTCAAATAAAGTTCTTGTTGCAAGATTTTGGTGTTTGCATGTCTTTTTAATCCAATTTTTCTGCTAACCACATACTCTTTGGCTCTTATTTAATTTGGGTGGGAAATAAGTTGGTGGATTCCTTATAATTATCCCACAGTTTTATTTAATTGTTGGGATTCATTGAGGGTACAAAGAATTAGGTTACATTGACTGCATTTGTTAGAAAAAGTACCTCTTAAACTTGTGTTCCTCCCCCAAGAGGTGTGCCATGCACTGTAACCACCCACTCAGCCCCCATCCTTGTCTGCTTCTTCATTCCCCTACTCCCCACCCCTTGTATTAGCTCACCTACTGCCTTCATATTAGAATGAGTACATTGGATTCCTCCTCCACTCTTGTGATGCTTTACTAAGAAGAATATGTTCCACTTCTATCCAGGTTAATACAAAAGATGTAAAGTCTCCACCTTTTTAAAGGGTTGAATAGTATTCCATGGTATACATATAACACGTCTTGTTAATCCATTCCTGGGTTGGTGGACACCCAAGTTGTTTCTACATTTTGGTGATTGTAAATTGAGTTGTGATAAACAGTCTAGTGCAAATGTTCTTATAACACCATGCTTTTTTTCCCTTCTGGGTAGATGCTTAGTTTGTGGGGTCAAATGGAAGGTCTAGTTTGAGTTCTTCAAGGATTCTCCATACTTTCTTCCAAAAAGGTTGTATTAATTTGCAGTCCCACCAGCTGTCCTACAGTTTTTTTTTTAATTTTATTTATTTTGCAGTTTTTGGCCTGGGGCTGGGTTTGAACCCGTCACCTCTGGCATATGGGTCTGGCGCCCTGCTCACTGAGCCACAAGCGCTGCCCAATATCCTACAGTTTTAAAAGTGAAAAACATAAATATGGACTCACCGGATGATTTCATTATCTATTTTAAGTTATATAAAATAATTGAAATATTCTTGTTTATTTTTGTTTATAATGTTTTTGAGTGTGACACTTCTTGAGGCCATCTCCAGGGTGAAGTCCAGGCTTTCTCTTTGCATGTCTCATAGTATAAAACGGTTTCTCTCCTCCACCTGTCTCATTTTTTCTGCTGCAAATCATGCAATCCTTTGTTGATTTTTTTTTCATTTTTCTTTTCTTTTTTTTTTTTTGACACACTAATAAACACATTTTATTTCACACAGATTCCGTGGGTTAGGCATTCAGGAGAAGCGTGGCAGGATGGTTTTAGCTTGAGATCTTTCATGAGGTTCTGTTAAGTGCAATTATGGCCCCAGTCATCTGAGGCATTGACTGGGGCTGGAAGATTCAATTCCAGTGGGGCACGCACAGGGCTGGCAGGTTTGTGGGAGTGCTGACAGGTCTCAGTTCCCCAGCACAGGCACCATACCACTGAGCTGTTTGAGGTCCTGATAACATGACGTGGCAGCTGGCTTCTCCCAGAATAAGTGATTGCAGGGAGGGGTGCATGCAAGCAGGAAGCCATAGTGCTCTTCACAAGCTCATCTCAGATGTCATCCTCGTCAATTCTGTAATATCCTATTGGTTGTGCAGGTCAGCCCTCCTCAATGTGGGAGGAGTTGGGATCGGGAGGTTGGGATCACTGGGCTGTTTCACAGGCTGCCAACCACATTTGGCCAGCACCTCAGTTGAGGCTCTTTTTACCTTTGAGTAGAGCAAACCTGTAACCTCTGAATAACCTTCTCATCCTCAACCAGCTTCTTGCCCTTTCTAATGCAAATCTCATACAGCTGCCTGATGAGTCTTGATAAAATGCAACTCCGATAAGGTCATCCTTTCACACTCTTGATTTTTAAGAGTTTAAAGGTTTCTTGTTGATAAGATGATCATGTAATTTATCATCCAAACCAGAGCAATTTTAAGAATGAAATGAAATGCTATTAGTAACTATGCATGAACCAAAAATGCAATTTAAGACTGTCTTTGAGAAGACCAGAACTTATGGTCATCTTTTTGCCTACCAATTAAGAATAAGGACATTATTCTGTTCAATTTTTTATACTGGTAACAGCTTTCTCTTTAATCATTTTCTTTCTTGCTAACAGCATTGAGATTCTTTCTGCTCTATCTGATAATAACCATTTTGGGTCTCCCAAACACTGCCAGGCTTTCACATCTTCCTGCTTTTTTGTGTATGTCATTGCCTCCAAGTGGAATGGCCTTTCCACTTCCAAATCTTGTGACTCCAATGTCCTCTTCAAGGCTTCAAAGCAATTGTGACTTCCTCCGAACGCATTGTCATGTTTTATCTTGAAACTTCCACAGTAATTTTTACCTTTTCCATCCTTCCCTTCTTTCTTTCTACCTCTCATCTTTTTTCCTTTTCATTTTTCTTAAATAATTTTTTATTTTTATTTTTTGAGACAGAGTGCCATGACCAATCCTCTTGCCTCAGCCTCTTGAGTAGCTGAGACTACAGGCATGTGCCACTACACCCAGCTAGGGTTTCTCTGTTTTTAGTAGAGACAGATCTCACTCTTTCTCAGGCTGGTCTCGAACTCACAAGCTCAAGCAATCCACCCACCTCAGCCTCCCACAGTGCTAGGATTACAGGTGTGAGCCACTGTGTCCAGCCTCTTAGATAAATCTTGAGCATCCTTCTATGTGCTAAGCACTGTCCTAAGTATTATCATGTACTTAGCAGAAACTTTTTCTTTTTTTTTTTTGCAGTTTTTGGCTGGGGCTGGGTTTGAATCCCCCACCTCCAGTATATGGAGCTGACGCCCTACACCCTGAGCCACAGGTGCCGCCCGAGGAAACTTTTTCTTACATTTATTTGTGAACCTACTTAACTTGTCTTTGTCCCTGTCTTAGTTCATTTTGGGCTGCTATAACAGAATACCACAGACTGGGGAATTTGGAAACAATAGAAATTTATTTCTCACAGTTTTAGAGGCCGGGAAGTTCAAAATCAAGGTGCCAGCAGGTTTGGGGTCTGGTAAGGGCTCTGTCTCTGCTTCCAAAATGTGGTGCCTTGAACCCTGCATTCTCTGGACAGAACAAGACTGTTTTTCATGCGGCAGAGAAGCAGAAGAGCCATAAAAGACAACGAGAGTGAGCCAAACTTACCCCTTTATTTATAGATTTATTTATTTACTTGTCTGTTTATTTGTTTTTTCAAACTGATCCTTTTATATCAGCACCAACCCCACCAGATCCTTTTATATCAGCACCAACCCCATCATGGAGGTGGAGCCCTCATGGCCGAAGCATCTCTTCAAGTTCCTGGGTCTCAGTAGTGTGACAATGGCAATTATATTTCCACATGAGTTTTGTAGGGGACAAACATTCAAAGCATAGCATCCTCCCACAAGTTTATAATTCCTTGAGCACAGAACTATGTCTTACTCATTTAATGAGGATCTCAATAAGTGCTGCATGAACCATTGAATGTTGTAGGTTCTTAATACATTTTAACTAAGGGCTGGGCACAGTGGCTCAACGCCTATAATCCTAGCACTCTGGGAGGCCAAGGTGGATTGCTTGAGCTCACAAGTTTGAGACCAGCCTGAGCAAGAAGTGGCACTCTATCTCCAATAAAAATAGAAAAACTGAGGCAAGAGGATAGCTTGAGTCCAAGAGTTGTAGGTTGCTGTGAGCTATGATGCCACAGTACTCTACCCAGGGTAACAGCTTGAGATTGTCTCAAAAAAAGAAAAAAATCATGAAGGCACACTCCCCCTGCCTGGGTAAAGGGCTCCTCTACAGCTTGAACTTTGCCTTGGAAGTGAGAACAATGTAACCAAAAACGTGTACCCTCATATTAATCTGAAATTAAAAACAAGCAAACAAAACAACTGCAACAGCCTGATCCAGGGACCCATCAATGTACCCTCCCTCTAGCTTGACTTTGACTATTCTAGAATGTTCTATCCACATGGAGTATGTACATTCACATCTGGCTTCTCACCTTCAGTCTATGTAATGGTTTTGAGATTCGTCCAGGTTGCTGCAAGTAACGGTTTTCTCTTTTTAAAAGAATTATTATTGAGGATTATTCTATTGTTTGAATGTAGCATAAAGTTATCTACTCAACCTCTAGATATGGACTTTGGCATTCTTTTTTCAAAGATCGAACATAGGGTGTCTCAGTCCATTTGGGTGTATAGCAGAATACCATCGACCAGGTGGCTCATAAACAAAAGAAATTTGTTTCTTGTGGTCTAGGAGGCTAGAAGTCCAACGTGAAGGTGTGGACAGCTGGGCTGGCTGGTAGGAGTCTGCTTCCCGGTTCATAAATACAATCTTCTAGCTATGTCCTCACGTGTCAGAAGTGGTGCAGGAACTTCTGGGGTCTCTTTCATATGACCTAATCATCTCCCAAAGGCCTCCTCTCCTAACACCATCACATCAGGAGTTAGGATCTCAACGGCATGAATTCCGGGGGACCGGCAACATGACCCACAGTTCGTGGTTCGCACGGACGTTTCCCCACTCTACAGGTGGCCTTTTCATTTTGCTGGTTGTTTTCTTTGCTGTGCAGAAGGTGGGGTGCTGTTATTCACCTCACTTTAAGGATGAAAAAGCAAAGACATAGACGGGAGAAGAAATGTTTCCAATGTTACTGAACTAAGAAGGGAGGAGCTGGAGTTTGGGCTCAGGAAGTCTAAAAATAGAGTTCTCTGTCTGTCTCTCTCTCTCTCACCCTCTCTCTCTCAATCTCTCTCACCCTCTCTCTCTCTCGCCCTCTCTCTCTCACTCTCTCCCACTCTCTCTCTCTCTCTCTCACCTTCTCTCTCTCACCCTCCCTCTCTCTCTCTCTCTCACCTTCTCTCTCTCTCTCACCCTCTCTCTCTCACCCTAACTCACTCTCTCTCTCTCTCTCTCACCTTCTCTCTCTCACCCTCTCTCACCCTCTCTCTCTCTCTGTCTCACCTTCTCTCTCTCACCCTCTCTCTCTCTCTCACCCTCTCTCTCTCACCTCCTCTCTCTCTCTCTCCCTCTCACTCTTTCTCACTAACAGACAACATGCGGGGCATTGTTGAAAATGATTTCTATTTCTCACGTTACTTAATCCTCACAACAGCCCTATGGACTATGTTCTCTTATTCGCATTTTATAGATGAAGAAAGGAAGGCTCAGTGGGTTAAGTCATTCGCCCTCTTTCACACAGAGATGATGAAATCATTTGAGCAATAACTTGAACGAAGACTGATTCAACTCTAGCCTCAAATGGCACCAGATTCTCCTATTTTCTCCCCTGCCTCCCAAGAAATTAAAGGAAGAAAAGCAGGGGACATTTGGCCATCCGACTGCCAGCCCCACGGAGACTCCTGACACGGGCGCGGTGCTTCCCAGTTCCAGGGCCTGTTGTGTCCACTCCAGATTTGATCCTCATCGTCACCAGGAGGCAAGCATGCTCATTAGCCCTGTGCAGAGCTCACACTCTTTTTTTATTTTTATTTATTTATTTATTTTTGTAGAGGCAGAGTCTCACTTTATTGCTCTCAATAGAGTGCGGTGGCGTCAAAGCTCACAGCAACCTCCAACTTCTGGGCTTAGGCGATTCTCTTGCCTCAGTTCAGCCTCCCAGTAGCTGGGACTAAAGGCGCCCACCACAATGCCCAGTTATTTTTTTATTGCAGTTCAGTGGGGCCGGGTTTGAACCCACCACCCTCAGTATATGGGGCCAGGGCCCTACCCACTGAGCCACAAGTGCCACCTTTTTTTTTTGTTTTTTTAAACAGAGTCTCACCATGTCACCCTTGGTAGAGTGCCATGATGTCACAGCTCACAGCAACCTCAAACTCTTGGGCTTTAACGATTCTCTTGCCTCAGCCTCCCAGTAGCTGGGACTATAGGCGCCTTCCACAATGCCTGACTATTTTTTTGTTATTGTTGTCGTTGTTGTTTAGCAGGCGCTGGCTGGGTTTGAACCCATCAGCCCTGGTGCATGTGGCTGGCACCCTAACCACTGAGCTATGGGCGCTGAGCCAAGAGCTCACATTCTTTTTTTTTTTTAGAGACAGAGTCTCACTTTATCACCCTTGGTAGAGTGCCGTGGCATCACGCAGTTCACAGCAACCTCCAACTCCTGGGCTTAGGCAATTCTCTTGCCTCAGCCTCCCGAGTAGCTGGGACCACAGGCACCCACCACAACGTCTGGCTATTTTTTGTTGCAGTTTGACCAGGGCCGGGTTTGAACCTGCCACCTTCAGTTTATGGGGCCGGCGCCCTACTCACTGAGCCACAGGCGCCGCCCAAGAGCTCACACTCTTATCCATGGGACTGTCCTGTCTCCCAGGTGCACGTGTTCCTCCTGTGGTCTCCCTCACGCAAAGTGGCCTAAATGGTACCCTGTGATTTCCACCACCCAGAGGTTGTAAGGAACAAGGACAGACAAGTCACCAGACTAATTTAAAGAGAATAGTTTTTGATGAGACTGCCTTCAGGTAGAAGCCAAGTTCAGTGTGTAATGAGGGAACAAGAATGAGTTGAGGGGGCCACGTGTCCACTGGACATCACACTGGGGTGAGCCAGGCAGAAGGCTTGTGAGGCCACCCCTCTCAGCCACCCTGGTCACTAGTGTCCCAAAGGATGCCCCATTCTGGTTGATCTCTGATTAGGAGTGTCCTAGTAACCAGACAGATAATAGTAATGAAGGTAATGATAGTTATTATTATACTTTACCAGCCTGTATTGAGTACTAACTGTGTTTCAGAGTCTGCACAAAGAATTCTCAGGAGTTGTCTCATTTAATTGTCACAACAAGGCAGGAACTATTATCATCTTCACTTATTAGGTGAGGAAAATGGGATTAAATTGGTTAGCTGAATTTACCGGTGTCGCTGCAAGTGGGAGAGTCAAGACTCAAGGCCAAGTCTACCCGGTCCCACACCCAGGGCTGTCTCAACTGTCTGCTCTCCACTTCCTGGTGGTCTCACAGTTGAGTCTCATGATTGAAATCCTTGTAGCTTTCCAGAATTGGAGTCCCAGAATCCCAGTGCTCCAGCTCTGGGGGGATTTATTTTTACTCTCTCACTTGCAAACAAACAAACAAATGAAAACCCCACATTATCTTATTGTTAAATAAAATACACATACAAGAAAAGATACACAAGAAATAGAACTCGGGTGGCGCCCATGGCGCCTATGGCTGAAGGAGTAGGATACCAGCCCCATATAACTGGTGTGGTGGGTTCAAGCCTGGCCCCGGCCAGAACTGTAAAAAGAAAAAAAAAAACACCAAGAAATAGAATTCAGCTCCTCAGAAGCCCCTCTATATACCCCAACCCAATCACAGACTCTTCCTTCCCCAAAAGTCATCACTCTATTGCTCTTTTTTTTTTTTTTTTTTTTGAGATAGAGTCTCACTTTGTCACCCTTGGTAGAATGTGGTGGCATCGCAGCTCACAGCAACCTCCGGCTCTTGGGCTTAGGCGATTTTCTTGCCTCGGCCTCCCAAGTACACTCTGTTGCTCTTCATCATTTCCCTACATTTCCTTAGTTGTATCATCCAACATTCTAACGTAGTCTTCTTTGTTTAGCAAATAACTAACATGTCTGTAAGTCTCTTTTACTCTACAAGTTCATCTTGCATTACTTTCTCTTAGATACACTTAATTTTTCTTGGGGAACCCAGGGCATTCAACCTGCAGAGTTTCTCCATTTGGATTCCTCTGATTGGATACTCGAAGGACCATTCAGCGAGTTCTCCATCGTTTTTATTTTCTGCAACATTGGTTGCTGGATCCAGAAGTTGGTTCTGACTCTTTGTGATCTTTCTAGCAAGATTGTGGGTGGTGTTTTGTTCTCTTATCAGGAAACACACAATGGTCAGTTGTCTCTCTTTCTGTAACATGATCAATGTCTAGACTCATCAATTCTTTCGATGTTACAAAATGGTAATACTGCCTCATTTCTTTTTCATTTACTTATTGGAATACTTTCTAAAGAAGGTACTTCCCCTCAACAGTTATTTGATTTCCCAGTGTTGTAGTCAACATAGGAAGGTGAGACAAATACTTGATTCATTTATTTGGCAGTATTCAAGGTAATGAATTAGTTCTCTGAACAATTGAAAGGATCATTGAAGGTGACTAATTAATTATTGTTTTCTAAATCTAATCTCGCATTTTAAAAATGAGGTAACTGAGAGCCAGACAGGTTAAGTAACTGATTCAAGATCACACCACACTTTGGTGGCAGAGCTAGAGTTAGGATGGTGCTCTCTTGCCTCTTAGCTTCATTTTAATCTTCCCCTTCCAGGAACAGAAGCCCAGTCTTGGAACCCTAGTCTCAAAAACTGTTCATGAAAAAATCTAGAATGGGCAGCAGATATTCAAAGCATTGCCCAACTTCCCTTTCTGGTTCATGACCTTCACTGCTCAGCCTTGTAGCCAGTCCTAAGACTCACTGTTGGGAGCCAGGCGCAGCCTGCAGCTTTTGCACAGCTCCAGAGAGGGGCTGGATTGCCAATCTTGGAAAGTCTGCCTGGTGTCAGGGAGTCGTGGGAATGTGCCCAGGTTGCTGTGGGGAGGTTTTCAGTCCTGGCTGCCACAGAGCACCCTCTTGCCAAATCCTGTCTTGCTGATTCTCAGCAGGAAAATGGGAAGTCAGAGTAGAAAGTTCCAACCTGCCAGCTAGAAGGAAAATAGCCAAGAAACTGTCTTCCCACCATGTTAACTATCTTAGCTCCGGAGAGATAGAGAGGGAAAGAATTTGGTAGAAGTTGGGGGAAGAGATGGTAGAGAAAATGGTTAAATGGGGTTAAGGAGAAGGGAGATTCAGCTGTAAATGTGTGTGTGTGTGTGTGTGTGTGTGTGTGTGAGATTGGGGAGGAGAGGAGAGAGAGAGAGACTACCTGCCACTTTAAGACCATCCAAAAGTCCATCTGTTCACACGTACGTATGTAGCTGATGACTTCTCAGATCCACCTACTTGTCCTGCCCTGACCTTCTCTGCTCTTCTTCCGCTGCCACCCTCCTCCCCCCTTACAGGCCCCCAGGATAGGGGAAAGGCCAGTGTCCAGTGGGAGATAAGGGTGTGCTATTTTACACAGGGCTGTAAATCCCTACTAACTTGTGAGTGAGAGGACTCAGGCTAGTCTCAAACTCCTGGCCTCAAGTGACCCTTCCACTTTGGCCTTCCAAAGCACTGGGATTATAGGTGTGAGCCACTGTGCCTGGCCTATTTTTTGAAGTAATGGTTTGCATCCTTGGTTTCTTTTCCATGTAGTCATGGAATGCTGGCAACACACGGTTTGAAAGGTTTCTGAAGGTCTTTAATGCTCAGAAGGCTAACCTGACCTAAAACCCCCCAATAAATGGAAATCTGAACATTTTAGCTCAGAAGTTATTTTCCTTGAATGGTCCTTTTTTTTGAGGCGTTCTTGGAACCACAGATCATTCAATGAAAGGCAATTTGCTTTAAAAGGTTCGATTTCAGTTTCTTGATGAATTCATCTGCTCTCAGGACAGGGATGGGAAGCCTCCTTCGAGTCCTGGGCATCCCCTGGCTCACAGACCAAGGAAAGGGGGAAGAGAGGGGGCGGAGAGGGATCAAAGGCAACCTGCAGACTCTCTCAGCTTCTCGGATGCTTAATTGAAGGTGTTAGCAGAGCTGTGGGCATTTGGGCATCCGGAACCATCCTTGCCACCAGGGGGCGTTAGAAACCTGTGTTCCACACCACCAGGTGCTTTGCCATTTCTGTCTGGGTTATAGCTTGGAAGTTTGAACCAAGGTGGGTTTGATGACCTTTGCAAAGGATGTTGAGCTGAATCGGAGTCCCAGAATGTCAGCGCAAGTCAAGTTGACAGGCCTAGGCGTGTCTTCTTCATCTCTCGAAAGGAAACGTGTGTGCATTGCCTCAACAGGTAAGTCTTGAGTGCCGTTTATGTGCCAAGCTCAGAACCACAGTCAGAACCAAGCTCTGCAAAAACACCTTTCCACAAGACAAAACCTCTGCTCTCCAGGGTCCACAGGTTCTTCCATAGTCAGTAGGTAAATTGTTCGATGCCCACTAAGGTGTCTTCACATCATTCTGAATCCAAGGTGGTGAGCAAGGCGAAGGCTCTAGGGTTCAGGCTCATCATCTTGACACTTTCAAATGAGAGCGTGTAGATCTCTGCGCATGGGATAGGAAAAAGGGGCCATTTCTTGATTCTGTAGCTAAACTTTGGAAAACCAATGTGGGGCAGACCGTATAGCCTCAAAGTGAAGCCTAAGCCAAGAGTCACTGTTCTGCTGTGTTAACTTGGAGGATTAGTTCAGCTTTTCTGGACCCAACTTTTTCCAGCTGCTCTCAGAAAAGATCAAGATGCTGACACTGTTACCCAGTAGAAAACCAAGTGAAATGGAAGAGAACCATGACATGGAACAGTATATTGGTGCAGAAAACCAATGGGGGTTTTGAGGCCCACTGTGATGTCTTTACAGCTGATTGTTGTTTGCAGGACTGGTAGACCCTCTGCTACTGCTCTTATTTTGTGTAAATATGAGGTCTAGGTTATGTTCAAACTAGAAGTGTAACCCACAAGGGAATAATTATCCAGTCAAGGGATCAGAATTCTATTTAACTTTACACAGTAACTTGGATGAGTTTATGTGTAAATGAAAGGCATGTTAGAGCCCACTACTTCCTAAAAAAACAGAAGAATGTAATGGGGAAAAGTAGGGGGACCCACCCCGCCCCCTCCCACCCTGCCCCACCCCCACAGACCTTGAGCTGGGAGGTGCTGTTCAGAGGGCAGATTGAAAATGTTTGGCAAGACTACCCATGCGCTAAGGCACTAATTAATGAGTAGTGAGTGTTTGGAAATAAGTGGAATTCACTGGCAAAATGATTTGGATTATTTCTAAATTGTGTTGACCATGAATTCATGCAGGAAAACCCTGCCCCCTGCTTCCTAACACTAATGCTGACCCAGCAATTCTTACATTCTTGTGTTTTCCTAAACTAGACCTCTGAAGACAAAAGCTCACTGCAATTGAAAGTAGAATGCTCCTCCTACCCTCCAGATAAAGTGTGGTATTGATTGTTTCAGAAGACTAGATGTTGTAAGACAGGACTGCTCTGGGCAATAACACTTGCCCTCTTTTACATTTTATCGAATTTGCCCAGAGGCAGTGTTGATTGGAGCAATACTTACCAAGAGCCAGAGGAAAAGAAATTTGCTTCTTTTCCTTTTTTTTTTGGCTGGGGCTGGGTTTGAACCTGCCACCTCCAGCATATGGGGCCGGCGCCCTACTCCTTTGAGTTATGTCGAACAGTTGGATGAAAATATTTCAGATTGTATATGAAGCCCACACACTGTACCCCATGATTGCACTAATGTACACAGCTATGATTTAATTAAAAAAAAAAAAAAAGAAAAGAAATTTGCTGACAGTTAGGTGTTTTAGTAGTAAAAAGACCTTTGACGTAGAATTAAGAAGAGTTGGGTTCCCAACACTGTTTACTGTCTTAGCTGATATTAGGGTAATTTGGGAAAAACACACCTCACTGTAAACTCTGCCTTAGCCTCTGACTATGGGAATCCTCTAAGTTGCATCATTTCTCTGATCCTGTTTTCTCATCTATTAAGTAACATTACACCTACGGCACTGTCCTCATCCTATTGGTACACGTGTAAGGTGTCTCAATTACAAAGAGATGTGGGTTCTTACTTTGGTAGCTGTGCCTCGGTCATCTCCTGTGATCACTGAAATGCCCCCTCCTGGCTCCCTTGACACCACTGAACACCTGCATTTCTCTGCTGAGACACTTCTTACATCTGTTTTGCCTGCCCTTCCCCATCCTGACACCCAGAGAGAAGTTTCTGAGAATAAAATCGCTATTGTCCATTGTTTATTTTTCTTTGGTTTTTAAAATGTGCACGTTGTCTGGCCCCTGCATGCTGAGTTACCACGGCACAGCCTGCTTACCTGCTGGCAAACACATCTAATGGGACGACTGCCTACAGCCAGCCTGGCTTTCTGCAAACACGTACATGTGAGAAATAATGGTTTTAGTTCTGCTTTCCAAGTCTGTCCCTGAAACGTGTAGTTCAAACAAACTAATAACAAAAATAAAACCCACAGCAAACAAACGGCCCAAAGTATGCGGCTTTGGAACATTTACAATGTTCTTTCTCCAAAGGTAGTGAGTGCTGCCTTCACGGTTCCCTTTAGTGGCCTATTAAACAGGTCCAAGACTTACTCTCACTAAGTTCCAATTAATTCAAATTGTGGTGGAATTGGATTTACTAAGTCACAAGATCAGATTTTAAAAGTAAGGTTCTCCATTTCTGCCCTGGCCCCTTCCCCTCTATGTCCTGCAAGGCATGACTGATTCTATCAGGAAGGACACCTGCCTGTGGCTGACAGGGTTAGGGGCATGCGGCCAGGGACCAGCAGGGCTCC